>JAJUBA010000226.1:192500-340000 GCA_029620275.1 Acrossocheilus wenchowensis
GTGTGTGTGGATTATGATCGATACCTTCCTGAACACACACACACACACACACACACACACACGCTGTATAGTAAACAACAGTCATCTTTCACCTGGGATTTACTCAGGAAAAAACACTTCCTGACGAAGCTCTCTCTCTCTCACTCTGTGTGTGTGTGTGTGTGTGTGTGTGTGTGTGTGTTTAGTTATAGTTTGAGGTCATATTAGTCTCCAGAAATGAACAAAATCCGTCAGAAGCTCTTTCTGGGAGATCCCGTAACATTCCCAGCCTAGAAACCGATTCATAAATAAATAAATCATTTTTAGGGTTATGGTTAGACTTTGGCTTAGTCATTATGACACACTTTATATAAAAAAAAGTCTATGATATGCATTCATTTATAAAGTCATTACAGAGATCATCTCTCTCTCGCTTTAGACTGAGATCTGAGTCACAGACGACAGCAGGACAGACTGAGGAACAAATCTGACTGTGATTCATTAATACTATCTGCATGAACACACACACACCACACACACACACACACACACACACACACACACACACACACACACACACACACACACACACACACACACATACATATACATACATATACATTTAAACTAGATGTTCTCATCAAGTGAGTCATTTGTGACCCTGGAGCACAAAACCAGTCATAAGGATATTTTTTTTAAAAAAACATCTGGAAGCTGAATAAATAATCTTTCCATTGATGTATGGTTTGTTGGACAATATTTGTCTGAGATAAAGCTATCTGAGCAAAAAAATCTAAATATTGAGAAAATCTCCTTTAAAGTTGTTCAAATGAAGTTCTTAGCAATGCATATTACTAATCAAAAATGAAGTTTTGATATATTTATGGTAGGAAACTTACAAAATATCTTCATGGAACATGATCTTTACTTAATATCCTAATGTTTTTTGGCATAAAATGTATAATTTTGAGCCATATTATACATTGTTGTCTATTGCTACAAATATAGCTGTGCTGCTTATGACTGCTGCTGTGCTGCAGGGACACATTTGTGAAATGAGGTCTGATTATTTCCCTAAACACATACTCATAAATTCATCTGAATATTTAATGTCTAGATTTATATTATAAAAAAAAAAAAGTGAAGTGACGTGTGCCAACCCATACTCAGAATTTGTGCTCCGTATTTAACCCATTCAAGTGCACACACACACCCCGTGAACACACACACACACACACACACCGTGAACACACACACACACACCGTGAACACACACCCGGAGCAGTGAGCAGCCAATGCTGCGGCGCCCGGGGAGCAGTTGGGGGTTCGGTGCTTTGCTCAAGGACACCTCAGTCGTGGTATTGAGGTGGAGAGAGCGCTGGACAGTCACTCCCCCCACCTTCAATTCCTGCCGGCCCGAGACTCCAACTCGCAACCTTTAGATTACAAGACTCTCTATCCATTAGGCCACGACTGCCTCTATCAGCTGATAGCTGTGTGTGTGTGTGTGTGTGTGTGTGTGTGTGTGTGTGTGTGTGTGTGTGTGTGTGTGTGTGTGTGTGTGTGTGTGTGTGTGTGTGTGTGTGTGTGTGTGTGTGTGTGTGTGTGTGTGTGTGTGTGTGCGTGCGTGCGTGTGTGTGTGTGCGTGTGCGTGTGATGTCTGTGGAAAAAGTCTGTTTGGATCAGAACATCTTGTGCTCAGAGGCAACTGATACGAACAGGATCTTCACCGCTCTGACTGTCTTTGTGTGTTTGTGTGCAAAACAATACAGTGATGGTAGCAGACAGTAATACTATGATACTATGACGTGTAAAATAATATTCAGAATTTATTTAATGGAACAGTTTATTTAACCATCAGACAAAATATAAAAGGTAATATAAAAAAAAAAATAGTTTGCATAAAAGTTTTTTTTTTTTTGCATCATATTTGATTCATCAGGCTTGTATGGCTCATATACCCTGATTAATTGAGAATATGGAGGAAAACATTCTGATGCTTGTGATGTAAATCAGTGAGATGTTTATAACAATACAGCAGATACTGACATAAAATGATCTAAATATCAGCGGTCGCTCTATATCTCCAGTAATATAAGATGAGATGTAAATGATTCAAACATATAATGCAATGCTGACTGAGAGCTGAAGAAATAAAGGCTCCTCAGAAGATGTGAGATGAAGATCATTCCTCCGCTGAGGAACAGTGAAAGTAAAGCTCCTCAAAAGATCCTGATGATCAGATTTGAGACGCACTGAGTTTACTAAAAAGAAAAATGATTGATGGAGAATCTGGATTCGGAGTCTGATCCAGAATTCTGTGTTTGATTGGCTCCATCTGCTGGTATTAAAGTGAAACTGACACGAGAGCACAAATAAAACATCAGCCTCATTTATATCAAATGCATGTATGACTCTTTATCATATTAGTTTGTTTTATTGTGCAAATGAAATTAATAAGAAATTAATACTTTTATTGATCAAGGCTGCATTAAATTGATCAAAAGTGACAGTAAAGACATTTATAATGCTATAAAGATTTCTATTTCAAATGCTGTTCTTTTGAACTTTCTATTCATCTGTGAATCCTGAAAAATAAAATGCGTCACAGTTTCCACAAAAATGTTGTGCAGCAACTGTTTCCAACATTAATAATAATCAGAAATGTTTCTTGAGCAGTAAATCAGCATATTATTATGATTTCTGAAGATCATGTGACTCTGAAGACTGCAGTAATGATGCTGAAAATACAGCTGCACATCACAGAAATAAATTACAGTTTAACACATATTCACACAGAAAACAGCTGCTTTAAATTGTAATAATATTTCACATTTTTTGAATGTATATTTGATGAAATAAATGCAGTCTTGGCGAGTAGTTTTAGTTGTGTTTTCTGATCGTCTCGTGTAACGTTCTCTCAGGATGTTTACGGTCGCTGAGTCTCTGCTCTTTCTGTGCTCAGTTTGATCTTCGACAGCAGATGTCTGTAAGCTTCAGCTTCTAGTGGGATTGAATATCTTTAGGACTCTTCAGGAAGGTCACTGAGATCATCTTCTGAACAAGAATATCACAGAGACGTCATACGGGAACCTCCAAAATATACATTTATATAAATTAATTGCTTGAAATAAAATATATTTACTAGAATTATAATCTCATAATATGTCCACTTCATCTAAAAAGGGGAACTTATATTTTGCATTTTGTTTATATTTTTTGTATTGTTATATTTTTTCATTAATTATTAACTTCATGATATTCTCATCACTGTAATGCACTCAGATGTTTTTTTTTGTCTTGTCAGTGTTTTTCAGAGTTTCTCAGTGTCTCAATAATCCTAAAAATAGACTTCATTGTATGCAAAATATATTTTTATTTACTCCTTTTGATTTTAAGGTTAAATATTATTTAGAGGTGTCCTGGACATGGTTCATGAGATTTGACCATAAAGACATCTGTGGGTTAGGGTTAGTGAAATGAAATGAATGAATGTATATTGTATATTTATAAATAATTGTATATTTACTAAAAATGGAAACTTACAATATGTCCATGTCAGCTAAAAAGGAGAACTTATATTTTGCATTTTGCTTATATATATTTGCACTGTGATATCGTTTTTTAATAAAGGGTTAGTTCACCCCGAAATGTAAATTCTGTCATTAATAACTCACCCTCGCGTCGTTCCAAACCCGTGAGACCTTCGATCATCTGCAGAACACAAATCTTTTGTTTTCTTTGCACACAAAGAAAGTATTCTAGTAGAATCGCAAAACTGAAGTTGAGCCGCTGATGTCACATGGAGTGTTTTACCCATGTATTTACTATGTTTCTGGACCTGGGAACATTGCAGCTGTGTTGTCTGTGGAGGCTCAGAGAGCTCTCGGACTTCATCAGAAACATCTTGATTTGTGTTCTGCAGATGAACGAAGGTCTCACGGGTTTGGAACGAGTCATTAATGACAGAATTTTCATTTCAGGGTGAACTAACCCTTTAAGAACATAATATTCTTATTTCTGTAATGCACTAAAATGTATTTTTGTTTATGTATGTATATTTTATAAAATTTATATTTTCAGTTTTTTTCTAATCTTTCTCAGTTTTTTTCCCATTTTTTATATTGATTAAATTGACGTATATTTTGATTTTGTTTTAATTTTTTGTTAAAGTTTTTAGTTGTTTGTGTTTTTGTCATTTTGTCTACTCAGATTTTATTCATTTTAATTTAATTTAACTTTAAGTTAAACTAAATGACAAAAATATAATTTTATTTCTGTTAATGTCTTATTTCATTTTTGTAATGGTTTTAGTTTGAGTTAATAACCCTGCTTTGATTGCAGACTCCTTGAGCAAATCGGAGCACACTTTGAGACATTTTTGAGATGTCTTCTGAGACTCTTCTGAGAGATCCTGAGGTCTTTTACTGAGGAGAAACATCCGAGAATCATTAGGCAATCAGTTTATCAATGGTTGTGGGTTGATGTTGATCTGCTGCTGTTTCTCAGAACCGCTCAGAGTTTGTACTGCAGTGTGTGTGTGTGTGTGTGTGTGTGTGTGTGTGTGTGTGGTGTGTGTGTGTGTGTGTGTGTGTGTGTGTGTGTGTGTGTGTGTGTGTGTGTTCTTGTTTATGCTACATTGAGGGGACCAAATGTCCCCACAAGGATAGTAAAACCAGTAAACGTTGACCTTATGGGGACATTTTTTAGGTCCCCATGAGGAAACAAGCTTAAAAATCATACAGAGTGAGTTTTTTTGAGAAAGTAAAAGTGCCTGTAGTCTCCTGTAAGGGGTAGGTTTAGGTGTAGGGTTGGTGTAGGACAATAGCACATACAGTAAGTACAGTATAAAAACCATTACGCCTATGGAGAGTCCCCACAAGGATAGCAAAACAAACCTGTGTGTGTGTGTGTGTGTGTGTGTGTGTGTGTGTGTGTGTGTGTGTGTGTGTGTGTGTGTGTGAGAGAGATCTCTTCATGAATGTCTCTTTCTCTGTATTGTAATGTAGTTTTCATTGCTCATTCTTTATATCTTCTGCTGGTACTTTCAGCAGGAAACATTTCAGTTTAACATTTAAATAAACTTTCAGCTGTGAGTGTCTTTGTAAGACAAGGATGGCAGTATGAGCTCAGGAGGTTTGTTGTAATGCAGTAGAAGCTGTAGGTTAGTAGTAGTACCATCAGTGTCCATTAGGAGCTGAAAGGTCAGGACACCCTGAGATTCCTGACATACAGTTACCATGACAGAAACACACACTCTTAAAAATAAAGGTGCTTAAAAGGTTCCATTCAATGAAAGGTTCTTTAAAGAACCATCTCTTTCTTATCTTTTTATAATCTGAAGAACCTTCTTTCGCCACAAAGAACCTTTTGTGAAACAGAAAAGTTCTTCAGATGTTAAAGATTCTTTATGGAACCATTTAGACAGAAAAGGTTCTTCTGTGGCATCATGAAGCACCTTTATTTTTAAGAGTGCTGCTTCACTATTAACTTACTTACTTTCCACAAGTCTGTATGCTTCCTACTTTAGTTTCAAAGTGTGTGTCATATATAATTACCCAAATCAATTAGCTGAAATAAATAAACTTGCTTCTGAATGGATTTTCTTTAGATTAGTATGATTTCTGAAGATCATGTGAGACTGAAGACTGGAGTAATGATGCTGAAAATACAGCTGCGCATCACAGAAATAAATTACAGTTTAACAGATATTCACATAGAAAACAGCTGTTTGAAATTGTAATAATATTTCACTGTTTTTTTTACAGTATTTTTGATCAAATAAATGCAGTCTTTGTGAACAGAAGAGACTTCTTTCCAAAACATTAAAAAAATATTTTAAACTTTTGACCGATAGTGTATATACTGGTCTAAAATATAACAATAAATCTCACAATAAGTCTAAGTTTTATTTTGCATAATATAAAAAATTAACCTTTTTGCATTGTGATATTTTTCAACAATCACATTTATATTCCCCAAATTTTAATATATACATATTAATATTTAAAAAAAAAAACAGTTGTAGTTTTAGTTAGTAAAGAAAAAGCTTTTATTTATATTTGTAAGTATTTGTTTTGATTTTGGGATGGAATATGAGGTGCACATGCTTCATCTGTACGGATCTGACCTGGATTGATGTATTGTGGTATATGTCAATGTTCAGAGGCATGTTACATTTATGAGTTTATATTTATAAATAAAATGTAGGCCATACTGTTAATTTTCTTTCCAAAATAATCGTGGGCACGGGGAGCTGATATTACGGGTGTCCTGTGAGAGCTGAAATAGGACAGTCACTCTGAGCGCAAACCCGCAGGAATAGTAGAAATATGTCACTGATTTACGGCTCAGCTAAAGCTGGAAACAGAGACTTTGTGCATCGGCCAAATTAAAATCACATGTGAGGTTAATTGGAGCCTCCAGAGTCAGAAAATAGACACAGAGAGCAGAGCTGAACACGGGTCTGTTCTGATTTACTCCACACAGACTCAAAGAACGAACCCAGAGGAACATCTTCTGTTCTCAGTCTCTGAATCTCCAGGATTACAGAAACACAGAGAGACTCTGCAGAAGATGCTGTCGTTTTAGTATCACTGAGATACTGTTTTATTAATTTGAATTAGCTTTAAATTCATATTTTCTCTTTTCATTTTAATTTATAAGTTTTAGTATTTTTCTTGTCATTTTTATTAGTTTTTGTTTTTTCAGATATGCCTACATAGTTTTTATTATTCTTTATTTCAGTTTTTGTATTAGTTATCTTACATCAAGTTATACTAAACAAAAATGAGAATGTTGCCTTGGCAACAAGCCGAAATAAAATTAATATAAATATAAACTCAGAATTATGAGATATAAACTCAGAATTATGAGATATAGACTCAGAATTGCAGATATAAACACAATCGTGAAATATAAATTCAGAATTTTGAGATATAAACTAAGAATTATGAGATATAAACTCAGAACTATAAGATATAAACTCAGAATTGCAGATATAAACTCAGAACTATAAGATATAAGCTCAGAATTGCAGATATAAACTCAGAATTATGAGATATAAACTCAGAATTATGAGATATAAACTCAGAACTATAAGATATAAACTCAGAATTATGAGATATAAACTCAGAACTATAAGATATAAACTCAGAACTATAAGATATAAACTCAGAATTATGAGAGATTAACTCAGAATTATGAGATATAAACAGAATTATGAGATATAAACTCAGAATTGCGAGATATAAACTCAGAATTGCAGATATAAATTAAGAATTTTGAGAGATAAACTCAGAATTGCAGATATAAACTCAGAATTATGAGATATAAACTCAGAACTATAAGATATAAACTCAGAATTGCAGATATAAACTCAGAACTATAAGATATAAACTCAGAATTGCAGATATAAACTCAGAATTATGAGATATAAACTCAGAACTACAAGATATAAACTCAGAATTATGAGAGATTAACTCAGAATTATGAGATATAAACAGAATTATGAGATATAAACTCAGAATTATGAGAGATTAACTCAGAATTATGAGATATAAACAGAATTATGAGATATAAACTCAGAATTGCGAGATATGAACTCAGAATTGCAGATATAAACACAATCGTGAGATATAAATTCAGATTAATGGGATATAAACTCAGAATTGTGAGCTATAAACTCAGAATTATGAGATATAGACTAAGAATTATGAGATATAAACTCAGAATTGCAGATATAAACTCAGAACTATAAGATACAAACTCAGAATTATGAGATATAAATTCAGAATTGCAGATATAAATTCAGAATTGAGATATAAACTCAGAATTACGAGATATAAACTCAGAATTTTGAGATATAAACTCAGAATTATGAGATATAAACTCAGAATTATGAGAGATAAACTCAGAATTATGAGATATAAACTCAGAATTATGAGATATAAACTCAGAATTATGATATATAAACTCAGAATTATGAGATATAAACTCAGAATTATGATATATAAACTCAGAATTATGAGATATAAACTCAGAATTATGATATATAAACTCAGAATTATGAGAGATAAACTCAGAATTATGAGATATAAACTCAGAATTATGAGATATAAACTCAGAATTATGATATATAAACTCAGAACTATGATATAAACTCAGAATTATGAGAGATGAACTCAGAATTATGATATATAAACTCAGAATTATGATATATAAACTCAGAATTATGAGAGATGAACTCAGAATTATGATATATAAACTCAGAATTATGATATATAAACTCAGAATTATGAGAGATGAACTCAGAATTATGATATATAAACTCAGAATTATGATATATAAACTCAGAATTATGAGATATAAACTCAGAATTATGATATATAAACTCAGAATTATGAGAGATAAACTCAGAATTATGAGATATAAACTCAGAATTATGAGATATAAACTCAGAATTATGATATATAAACTCAGAACTATGATATAAACTCAGAATTATGAGAGATGAACTCAGAATTGCAGATATAAACACAATCGTGAGATATAAATTCAGAATTTTGAGATATAAACTCAGTTATGAGATATAAACTAAGAATTATGAGCTATAAACTCTGGTTAAAATTTTTTTTATTTTATTATCCTACTTCTACATTCTTTTTCCTCATTGAATATCCTGTTTCACTGAGGAATACATGACTTCATGTGTAAAATGTGTGGTCAGTGTCGTTTTATATTATCTTTTAAACAAAGGAAGCTCAGATTTAGCCAAATCAGACAGACTCAGTGGACTGAATATTTGTTCCGTGTAGCAACAGGAAAAACATGAAGCACAAATAGTGTTTCTTGAACAAATGCATCGGTGTAGTTGACATGTGACTCAAAGCCTCTCAGCTTCCCACGTTACTCGAGTTGTGACTCAGATCCACGAGTGAAAGTGTTTATTGTGCCTTCAGAAGGGCTGAATCACAGAGAAAACACTTGCTGCTGCTGATTTCCAGGTTTTTCTATTTTTGGCCGGTTAAATCTGATCGGCCCGGAGAGGGTGAAAGTTCACATTTTTTCTCCCAGACTGGAATTCCTCCATCAGATTTTCCATTACTCAAGCAGCGGTGGGCGGGGTTGTGAGCGCATGCGTGTTCACACACAGACACACACACACACACACACACACACACACACACACAGAGGCACGCTAAAATAAACTGCTCTATCTGGCTTCCCCCACCCTGCCGTGTTTCTCTCTGGGATATCCTGCTCTGGGCAGCAGTGTAGTATTTGCAGTGGATGGACACATTACCTGGGAATGTTATCAGTGTTTACACAGAGATACAAACCCTTTACACACTGTGTTTTTATTTCCATTTCCACTGACTCGTGTGTGTTCAGCCCTCATTCGTATTATATCCTCACCAAAAGCTTTGTGCAATCCAAATACTAACATTAGTCATCAAATCACTTATATCTTGTGAACTTTACTTAACTTATATGAAGGAATGTGAAAAAGACTGTTTGAGTATTTTTGTCTTGTTTATGATTATAACATGAAGAAATATCTGCCAATGGGGTCCGAAAAATTAACTTCATTCAAAGGGAAAACAAAATTACTTTTGTGGCAGATATTTACTTTTATTTTAAGCACAAACACATTTAGATCATTTTGGCTGAAAACAAGACTTAATTTCTGTCATATTTGTTATTTTGCATCTTAAGTAAATCTTAGTTTAAGAATGCTTAGATATTTTACTGAAAAATAAGACAAATGTAGTGAGTGCACTGCAAGAAATGAATGTCTTTCTCAGTATTTTTGTTTTGTTTTCCAGTACAAATATCTGTACATTCTTCAATCAATATGCTTTTACTTGAAAAGCAAAATGACATCAGATAGGTCTTGCTTTCTGAAAAATATATGAAAATGAAGTGAGTTTATGTTTAAAGCAATAAGAAATATCTATCAATGGTGTCCGAAAAATTTACTTCATTCAAAGAGAAAACACGATTATTTTTGTGGCAGATATATGCTTTTATTTTAAGCATAAACTCACTTCATTTAGATAATTTTGGCTGAAAACAAGACTTTATATCTGTCATATTTGTTATTTTGCATCTTGAGTAAATCTTGGTTTAAGAATGCTTAGATATTCTTTTTTTTTTTAAATAAGACAAACATACTGAGTACACTGCAAAACATTAACGTCTTTCTCAGTATTTTTGTCTTGTTTTCCAGTACAAATAATTTCTTAAATTAGGCTATATTTAAATGCTTAAAATAAGAACAAATATCTGCTAACTCGGTCAGAAAAATCAACTTAATTTAAAGGGAAAACAAGATTACTTTTCTGACCCCACTGATGGATATTTTCTTTAATCATAAACTCACTTAAATCTGATACATTTTTCAGAAAACAAGACTTAATATGTTAAGTCATTTTGTTTCTTAAGTAAATGTATTTTGATTTAAGAATAAGACTTGTACTGGAAAACAAGACCACAACACTGGGTAAGAAACTCATTCTTTCATTCTGTGATTATATATTTGTGTCTTAAGACTCTGTATAATTAATGATTGTCTCAATAGCTGAGCTGGTTTCTTGTCCATGTGTTTATTTATTTGGCTCGTAGTCATGTAATAAGTCAGATGGTTTGCATTAACGCCTGATTTTGCAATAATCACCATTAGAAACTCTGCTGAGACTCATTCAGAAGGGATAGGCCTATTTTACATCCCTGTGCGCTGATGCAATACAATGACAGAAGAACAGCCTCGAGTTCAAAGGCACTGTATTCATTTGAATGTAATTGATTCTTTTGCTTTGTTTTCAGCGATGGATCCATCTACATATTTTACTCTGTCTGAAGTGTCACTGCTGCGCTGCCTGATCAGATTCTAGACTTCAAAAAGAGATGAACAGAAAACAAGTGCAACCTCGAAGACATCAGTATAGAATTATTGTGTCAGTGTTTTGACCAGTTAAAAGAATAGTTCACCCAAAAATGAAAATGTGCTGTGAATGAGTTCACCCTCAGTTCATCTGAGATCAGGAGGAGTGTGTTTCTTCATCAGGTTTGTAGAAATGTGTCTCTGCATCAGTGTCTCAGCAATGGATGCTCTGCAGTGAATGGGTGCCGTCAGAATGAGAGTCTGATAAAAACATCACAATAATCCACAGCACTCCAGTCCATCAGTTAACATCTGGAGAAGACAAAAGCTGAAACACATCCAGCATTAAGACATTTTTAACTCAAATACGAGTCTATAATCCATAATAACGCTTCCTCCAGTGAAGAAGTGCATCTGCTGTTGTCTCTCACATCAAAATCCAGCCACATATGTTTAGAGCTGTTTTATCTTGTAAACGCTGCTTGATCTGCAGATTTCTCTCCTGATTCAGACCAGAACACTTTTTCTCTGGAGGAAGCTGAGGGTTTTCCAGGAGTGTGGGAATCCTTCAAACAGGCTTTCTGGGATGCCAGGCAGGTAAAATCCAAACCGGAAGAGGCTGCACAAGCATATCAAGTGTAAACTGTGGCTAGTACAATAGCACACACACACACACACACACACACACACACACACACACACACACACACACACACACACACACACACACACACACACACACGGCTCATGCACTGTCAGTCCCAGCTGTGGACACTTTGAGTATGTTGTTGGGGTGTGATATTTTCCTGCTTTCCTCAACTGAATGCCATTGAGCCACATGGCAGCTTTAGTCTCCAACACAATCATTACCAGCCTGCTGTCATATATATATATATATATATATATATATACATACATATGCGACTCGTGCTGCATATGACACTCCTGCTTAATGATTATATTTGATTGTCATCTGAGCTGTGTCCATTTACCTGGACTGATGTAATAGTTAATGCACCATTAAACAGATGGCATGAAATCCCATCATAGATTAAACAAGAGCATTCAAAGGCACTAGCTTATGTGATTCAGTTCAAGATTATTTCACAGAATTCATGCAACATACCTCTTAAGAGATCTGATCAATCATGAGAGATTTGATCAAAAATCCATTAAAAAAAACATTATTAAAATTTAAAAGAATTACTTGCAAAATATTTGTTATTTATTATTTGTTTCTTTTTTTTTTTTTGCTGTGATGAATAAATAAATAAATAAGATAAATAATTATAAATGATAGATAAATAAATATAAAAATAAGTAAAATAATAAGTAAAATATTATAAAGGAAATAACAAATAAGGGGGGGGGGTTCTAGGTCATACTAAATAACATCAGAACTATGTTTAATTAAAAAAAAAAGTTTTAGTAAGCCATTTATTCTTTTATTTATTTTCACATTGTTACATTCATTTATTTATTATTTTGCAGGCTTAGTAAAGAAATTATTATAATATGCTGTTTTGGTGGTCAGTTAATAATTGTTATTATCAGTGTTGCTGCTTAATATTTTTGTGGAATATTAATTAATAAAGTTGATGTGGATATTTTTTCAGGGTTCTTTGTTGAACAGAAAGTTTGAAGAACACCATTTATTTAAAATAAAAATAGAAATCTCTTGTAGCATTAAACTATTTACTGTCTATTTTGATCACTTTATGCTTGTTAACACACACACACACACACGCGCGCGCGCGCACACACACACACGCGCACACACACACGCGCGCGCACACACACACGCGCGCACACACACACACGCGCGCACACACACACACACACACACACACACACACACACACACACACACACACACACACACACACACACACACACACACACACACACACACACACAGCGTTGCGGTTCTTAAAGGGGCACCGCTATGTTGCTCTTTGAAATCCCTCGCTGTCACTAAACCACTGGAAACATATAGCTCTTAAAGCGGCAACACCCGTAACGCGTCGCCCCTTTAAGAGCCGCGTTTTCCCATTGGCTCCGTGACGTCAGCGCAGCGCAGGACTCTCTCCAGCAGCGGCGTGTCCTCCCTCAACAAACGCGAGCAATGCGAACCGAACGCCAGCGAAACGCGCTCCGCAGACCGGCGCTCGCCGCGGATTAAACCGGGAAACTCTTCAAATCATGGCGGAGACGGCGGAGAAGTGAAGCCCGACGCGTTGAGTACGCAGCGCGCACTGATTTCGCGTACTAGACGCGCAGTATGCAGGAGCCCAGCTGATCGAGACTCGAACCCGCAGCGTGTACTTAACCCCACGAACCATTGCTCGACTCTAGAACCAGAACCAGCTCAAATTAGCTCATTAGTCCGGCTCTCCAGCTAATTAATGATGGCGGGGATGAAGCTGACAGCGCAGGGCGCGGGAATCCTGCTGGTCACCGCCAACGTTGGATCTCTGTTTGAAGATGTAAGTCAAGCGAAAACGCTGCTTTATTACTAATAACTCGTCTTTTCTCCACATTAGTGCACTTAATGTGAATCCTGCTGCAGTAATCTGAGGTAAAGTGTGGTGATTAATGAAGGTAGTTGATGAATTAAACCGAATGGAGAAGCTTGTCGTGTCCCCTCAGAGTTTAACGGTTATAACGGTTTCTGATGCTGCACTGGTCAGTCTGATTGATTGACAGCGGTTTATGATATTCATATGTCAGAGCCAGTGGTTGGTTATAATCTGTGCTGGTTACTGGATAACACATCTGTTAACTGTCAGATAGTGAGTTGGATGTTGGTAAATGTGTGTCTCAAATTTGGATGACAGATTTTAAAGAAAATCCAAGAATTATTATTATGAGTGCAAATCTCTGTTTAAGTTTAAGTCCACCTTTAAGTTTGTTTCCTAGTTGTGTGTGATGGTGTTTTGATAAATCTGATTGATTGATAGATAGCTGTTTATACTACTTTTCACACAGTCAAACCAAAATGTATTCAGACACCTTCAGCATTTCTCACATTATATCACAGTTTATTTGCTGTAGTTTAGAAAATGGTAATGAAATATGAGAAGAACTCCGAGTTAAACTGCGTCAGAACAAATTCATCTTGATGATAACTTTGATAGAAAGGTATGTAATGAATTCGGTTGAATAGCTGTCAGCTGTTAAATTTAAGAACACAATTAGATAAAACCAATTTATCTCAACCAATTACCAAGAAATGCTTCATTGTGTTCAGTCTGTGTGTAAAAATATCACATTAGCAATTAAAGAAAAAAACACTCGAGCAAAACATGATCAGCTCAAAGTGTCTGAATAATCTTTGCTCCCTAATTTGACTGCTAGTCCACTGTATGGAGAAAATATTGAGTAGAATATGTCACAGTTTACTTTATTTTGCTATCCTCACTTACATAAATGAACTATAGAGTCCTGCACCCACTAGTAAAAAATATCAAAAATTATATCTGATGATTGAATAATTTTGCTTTGACTGGATAACACATCTGTTAACTGAACTGTCAGATAGTGGGCTGAATGTTAGTTCATGCGTCTCTCGAGTTGGGATGACTTTATTATTTGTGTGAAGTATATCAGCATATGTGGTTTTCTTTAAAAAATAAATTAAATAATAATTATTATGTGCTCTGTGAATCTATATTTAGATTCTATATTGCAAATTTATATTTAAAATCCCAAATGGAAAGTTTCCACTTTGCTTCCCAACAGTGTCTGATGCTGTATTGATCAGTTTGATTGATAGATAGATTGATTGATGTGCCAGTGGTTGGTTAAACTGTACTTGTTACTGGATAACACGCCTGTTAACTGACAAACGCTGAGCTGGATGTTGGAAAATATGTCTCTCAAGTTTGTCTGACATATATAAAAAAATAGGTTTTCTCCTAAAGGTTATTTAATTAATAATAATAATAATAATAATAGCAATAATAATAATAATAATTATCAATCAAAATAAGTAATTATTTAATATTATTACTATTATTATTATTATTATTATTATTATTATTATTATAATACACACTCTAAAATCTGTAAAAATAAGGCACAATATCAATATGAAGGAATTTTCTGTATTGATTTTTTTTTTTTTTTCCCCTTGTGTTTTTCCTGTATTTTGAATCTTGCCCTGTGTTTCAATGTGTCTTAGGTCGACGGAAATGTCTGTAAAATTAATGGATGATATCCTGGCACTTTTTTTTGTTTTTTTTTAAATGGTGTGTATTCTTTTGTCATTGAGTGCAATACCCACTCAAACTCCTTATCCGGTAGTCCTAAATGAAAACTTCCTAGAAATGAGTGAGCCAAAGGGTGTGAGAGCCTTGTTTAATGCAAGAGACTGTGTTACACAACTTTTTTTGATCAAGAGTAACTCCTTGTGCACTAATATGTGTGAAATGTCACACTGGGGCCGTCGGATATCATGCAGAGAAAGGATGCTCTCATATGCCACACAAGCGGATCTGTGACCATCAGTCATATTTACTGTAAGCGCTTTAACTTCTGTCCTTCTCAAACTGCAAAAAAGCTGTAAAACTAGAGCTCATAATCGCTCCTGATTCTGTGGCTTAATAGAAATCTCACCTGTTGTGTTCTATGGAAATGATTACGCAAACCTGTGGTAGATCAGGGCGAGTTAGGGTTTAAGCAAATTAGTTCCTGTGAATAAACAATAGTAAAGTACACCGTGCTAAAGTTATTTGAAGCATTAAAGATATTCAAATGCTTGCTTGTCTGTAAACGTGCCAGTACTTGACAGTCAGGTCTTGCGCTGTAATTCTTTGTCGTTTACACTGTGAGAAGTTTAGGCCAGAACTGTTTATTTGATTGCGAAGAGCTCTTAACTGTTTTCTTACGCATGTGAAGAGGAACTGTCCCGTACTATCTTTAGAGTTATAAATAGCTGGCCTGTCATGACCGCTGAACTGCTGTCTTATGAATATAGCTGTTTATCCATTACTTGTTTTACACGAGAGCGTGGCCAAAACCAGCACGCCGCTTATAGAGTCCTGCATGCACAATTGCACCTAAATATTTAACATGTTCAGACGTCTCGTCTCGTCCCTCAATGGGCCTTTTGTGCCGCGCAAGCCACAAATGCAAGGATTTTTCCAAATTACGTGAATGAAGTAAATGAGGCCTTTGTCAGCGATTACAAGATGAGGTGTTTAGGGCTGGACGGCTTCCACGGTTTTTGGCAAGTGCTGTTATAAAGCGGTTGAAGCTGTCTACTGTAGCCATTTCCCCCTGGTTTCTTCCTGATCAGATGCTCTTGAAGTGCTTCTGGGAAGATGGGAGACATAAAAAGCCGTAATGGAGCTATAGGATGGCATATGCTCTTCAGGATACATAAATGACTTCCCTTTATGGAAATCTGCTGGTCTGGCTGGCGTCCAGGTGGATCGACCGGACCACACAGGTGCCGAGATTACACCCATAAATGTGGTTTAATATCTGATAGGCAAATAGGGTTTGGATAGTGTGAGGTCATTGAGATCAGAGTAGCTATAGTGAGCGAATCTCACAAAAATGGCACATTTCACCCCACAATCAAGTTTGTTTCTTCATCAGGTTTGTAGAAATGTGTCTCTGCATCAGTGTCTCAGGAATGGATGCTCTGCAGTGAATGGGTGCCGTCAGAATGAGAGTCTGATAAAAACATCACAATAATCCACAGCACTCCAGTCCATCAGTTAACATCTCACTAGGATCTGAAGCATAGCTATTATCTCTTCTTATCATCTTACATACAGTATGATAACATTTCCAATTGAAGCCACCTGATATCAACACTGCTGCATCTGTTCTGTTATTATAACCCAGCAGCTGAGCGAAAAAACATCGCATTGCAGTTAAGATCTGCAAATCCAGCATTAAGACATTTTTAACTGAAATATCATAGAGTCCATAATCCATAATAACTCTTCCTCCAGTGAAAAAGTGTTCTGGTCTGAATCAGGAGAGAAATCTGCAGATCAAGCAGCGTTTAAAACAGTCCAAAACAGCTCTAAATAAACACGTGGCTGGATTTTGATGTGAGGGACAACAGGAGATGCACTTCTTCACTGGAGGAAGGCGTGTATGAACACGAGTCTTATCTGGTGATGGTAATTGTTGACACTGACTCGCTGCTTTATTTTCGCTCAGCTGCTGGGTTATAATAACAGAACAGATGCAGCAGTGATGATATCAGGTGGCTTCAATTGGAAATGTTATCATACTGTATGTAAGATGATAAGAAGAGATAATAGCTATGCTTCAGATCCTAGTGAGAACACAGGAAGTTGTGCTGTGTTGCCACAAGCAACCACTATTTAGAGCAGCGAAGAAGAAATACAAACGTGTTAGCACATTGCCAGTAAGTTAAATCACTCGCATATGCGACTAAATCTTCACCCTGGGTGACTAAATGATGTCTAATATTAGCCACTGTCTAATAAATGATCAGATTTTACTGGGAGGCTATGTATAAGTTTAGCACAGATATATTGTCACTCGCTGAAACTCTCTCCGTCAAGCGATCTATTTTTCAGTTCATCTGAATGAATGCGCAGCGCACCTGTATTTGACGTACTGTAAGCTCTAGTGTGAAGCGCACGACTCACCTTCGCTTTGCTTTTTTCCTCACACGCAGAGAGAGAGGGAGAGAGGGAGCGAGAGAGTCTTACGTGTAGCGCGTCAATTCTGCATGGTATGTAAACGTTATTCTTTGTTGTATTTTCCTGTCAAAATAAAGGAGTTCCTTTGGAATTCTTCAGCTTTTAAGAACTGCCGGTTTCTCTGGTAGTGGGCGGAGCTAATGCGCAAACGACAATCTCAATCTCTAGTAGTACATAAAGCTGTATAACCAGATACACACCCAGGTATCGGATCAGTACTCGGTATCGGCTGATACCCTGAGCCTAGGTATCGGAATCGGTATCGGGAAGGGAAAAAGGGTATCGGAACATCTCTATCTCCAACAATGCTCCGCTTCCCGGCATTTAAACGCTCCCGCTCACGACGTCATCTCTTGCAGCTGATCCCAATCAAGCACTGCCAGAAACAGAAAGGGAGAGAGAGAGAGAGAGAGAGAAAAACTGCACACAACACAGCATTGATTTACATCACACAGAATGAACGCAACAACAAACACAAATAACAACTTTACGTCCAGGGACGTAACACTATTTTCACAAAATAAGGCAATAGTGTTGTAGTCAGACAATATAAGTCAGTGAATATTAACTTCTTGTTTAATGAGTTGTTGTATTAAATCAATATCGCATTTGCAAACTCCTTTAATAATCATTAAAAGCTGTCACTCATCTTAGTTTGTGATCTCACAAAACTCCATTATAATCAACGGATCTCCTTACACTGCACAGTGAATCTCTTATTTACACCCTGTCTACACTGTGTTTGTTATATTGAGAGGTCTGTGATGCAAAAACAAGTTGTAAGTAGCCTACGTTAGAAACCTTTGAAGCTCCCTAAGCGCAGACACAAAGATGCTGATCGGGTCAGTCGCACAGCCGCTCCTAAATATTTTTTCATAGTCGCACGCAGTAGGTATCAGTCGCAAAATAAAAATAGCTATATTTGGAAATAAAAAATCATTTTAGAGTTAGTGGAGTTATTTTATTGGCAATTGCATGCAGAAAAGTTATTCTTTACTCTAAAGCGTAAAGTCCTGAACAATTAAAAATAATAATAATAATAATTTTTTTTTTTTACTTTTTACAAGAATCAACTTTCTTTCCACTAGAGTTTTGATAGGCTGTGTTCACATTGATTTTGACCAATTAAATATGGCAATAATAATAATAATAATAATAATAATAGTAATAATAATAATAAATAGTGTGATTTTATTTTTTATGAAATAAAAATATTAGACAAAAATAAAGATATTGTAATGTTGTAAATTAAATACTGTAATAAAATTATTTAATTTTACTGTATAATTACAGTCCTAATATTTACTTCAAAATTTTCAAATGTTAAACCAAGCTTTAATTTGGTGTGATGTCAGCAAATAAAAATGTTAACATATTAATTTTAATAATCTTTTCCCCATGCAACATTCAACATTTCAACATTTCTCTTGCTGTGTCCACCATCTTCCCATATTTTTTCACCAAGCTTGCTGCTGCGCATTCTGGGATAGTCTTTTCTGTAGCGTGATTGTATTTTTGGATCTGAGGGTCATTCAGCCTGTGACGAGTGTTTTTATCAATCGAGGCCGAGCGCAAATGAGCTGAAGATGCTGTTTTCATGAGTTTTGTGCTCAGAATCATAAAATGAGATTTTCTAAAGCAGGAGCTGATTGAAGAATAAGGGTCCTCTCGTCTCCGAAGTGTATCTGGGGAGCTACTACGATTATTGATAATGGATTTTATGTTATCGTGAGCTGCATCGTAAAAGAGCACGAGCCATTATCTGAAGTGGCTTTGGGAATTACAGTCACCACCAATGTTCCTCCGAGCCGCGTGTGGGCTGTGTGGAGAAACACTGAGATTTCTAGAAACAGAGCTAATAGAATTGATGATGACTGTCCTTTATTATGTTTCAGCCTGGCTTTTGTGATCAGGTTATCTTGACATATATATACAATACTATTTTTACAGATATTACTGGTTTTGATAATGAACATAAATCTACGTCTGCATCCTAACTCAAGCTACTATCAAATGTGTATTTCTAAGAGACAAAAACATCTTATATTATTAGGCAACACAAACCTGTTTCATGATTTGAAACAGTATTACTCATTAGAACATTCAGAACTAAGAAATTATTTTCTATTTGGATATTTATTTTAAGCAAAAATGACTGGAAAAGTGTAAAGAATTAAAAAACGTGAAGTGTTTATGTTCTGAACAAAGAATAGTTTAAAACCACAATTAACCGTCTGGTTTTTACAACTTTAACATTGGATCTGCCTTTAAACTTGAAAGAAATACAAATTTGACATTTATTGTTATAATTATCGATATTGACTGATATGGAAAAAAAAATGATCATGATCATTTTTAGCCCTATATTATAATATGTTGTGGTTTGTTGTAAGATGCATATTTCATGTCTCTTATTTTTAGTGAATGAGCAGCTGAAGTAGTAAAGCATAGACATCTGAAAACAAGAGTCCTGGTGAATTTCTGACTTCTTAATAATTAATTTCCTTATGCATAAATTTTTCTCCCTGGCTGTTATTGGTGTTTTGGTTGCACAATAAACCATATCTGGCATTTAAATGAATGTAAACTCTCATGTTTTCTCTCTGAACATCCCGTCACAGGAAGAAAAGAAGATTATTCAACACAATCTTTTGATTGCATGCGGTATTCATTTTGTTTGTTCAGGTCCTAAAAAGTCTTGAATTTGATTAAAAAAAAATAAAAATAAAATAAAAAATCTCTGCAGAAACTATATTTTATTTTTATTTTAATTTAATTTATTTCTGCTCCGATGTCTGAATGGTTGTCCTGTAGGAGTTTGCTTTGTTAATGATGCAGCAGCAGTGCTGGTGAAATATGGGTGTGTTGATTTTTTCTTTTCTTTTTGGTCAATTAAGAAGAATTTCACAGGAACTGCTGGTTGTTTTAGCTGATTCCGAGTTAGTGTCTGATCATGTCTGATGCAGAAGGAGCAGTTAATATTTTCCACCATGTGGTTTGTTAAAAGGGCCAGAACACTTTACAATAATGACAGTAGGAAATGGAGAACGATAAAAGACATTTCCAAAGCATTCTGCCAGTATGTACTTATTGTATACTGGTAACAAACCAGGTTAAAGGAAATTCAGTTATTTACTCACCCTCAAACCTTTATGAGTTACTTTTTACTTTTGAACACAAAACAAGTTATTTTAAGGATGTTGGGAACCAAACAGTTGCTGGTAGCCAATTCACTTCAATGGTTACCAGCAACTGACAGTATTTTCTTTTTTGGGTGAACTATCCCTTTAAGAGACTAGTAGTGGAAACAGCAGTTATAAGTGGTGTTAGTTAAGTATGGCATGATTGGTACTAGTGCTGAAATGTTTTTGTGACTTGCAGCACATTGACGATGCTTTGATTCTGATCTGCTGAAGAACATGGTTATCAGTGGATTTATCCCAGCGATAGTCAGCGGTTTATTTATTCTCCAGTGATTGTTATACTGGAGTGCATATGGGTAATGCAGGCTAAATGTGGTTTGATGGGGTCTGTGTTTCTTGAGATGCTGTGACCCTTAGTGAAACGCCCAGATCCTGCGGCTTTGGCTGTAGTTTTCATTAAACACTCATGTTGCTTTTTGATGTGTGAAACCAAACAGAAATGCTGTAATTCAATATGCAGAAACCTGTAAAACATGCATTTCTCCTCTGAACTGCTGTTTGTGGTGCGTGTGCATGCATTCCAGTACGAGAAAATCTCACGAAACCTGTCAAAAAACACACGCCTGGCTCATGTTTCAGCCCTACATCAAAAGAAGGGAAATAAAACCTTTTTTAATAAAGAATGCTAAGAGTAGGTTTTTAGGATCATTAAGATTGTCTTTGCATTGTTACATTTTCATGACAATTACTTCCATGTATTTCCCTCAGTTTTCATTATTGTAGTTTACTGTATGTAAATAAAAAAAAAAAATTGTAAAAAAATTAAAGAGAAATTGATACATAAAATAATATATAGCATATTTTTCAAACAAATTCCAAAAAAGATTTTTTACAATGTTTTTGAAAAAAGTCTCTTCTGCTCACCAAGGGTTAATTGATCACGAATACAATAAAACTAGTGAAATATTATTAGGACTTAAAACAGCTGTTTTCTGTGTGAATATGTGTTAAACTGTAATTTATTTCTGTGATGCGCAGCTGTATTTTCAGCATCATTACTCCAGTCTTCAGTGTCACATGATCTTCAGAAATCATAATAATATACTGATTTGCTGATCAACAAACATTTCTGATTATTATCAATGTTGGAAATGGTTGTGCTGCTCAATATTTTTGTGGAAACTGTGATAAATTTTATTTTTCCGGATTCACAGATGAAAAGCATATATTAATATTTTGAATCAGCTTTTTATTTGTATATTTTCAGTTTATTTTTTATTTTTATGTTTTCATTTTAGTTTGAATCATTTTTAATATTTTCTTTTATTTAAGAAAAATAATCATTTTAAATGTTTATGATTCAATAATTTTACTACTTCAAATTAAACCTAATTTTTCAGTAAGTTCTTCGTTTAAGTTTTTTTAAGTTTAAGGTTTTCATCTAATATTTTTTTTTAATTTGATTAATTTTAAATTGTTACTATTGTTAATATATTTGTATTAATATTTAGAATCAGTTTTTATTTTTAGTTTTCATTTAAATTTTAGCTTTAGTAATTCCGATTTGTTTTAATTATTTATTTTTTTAAAAAATAAAATTTATTTGTTTTAGTAATTTTAGTACCTAAACTTAATTTTTGTTTGTTAATTTTCTTTTTTTTTTTTTTTGTTAAAGGTTTATTTTAAAATAAATAAAAATGAAAATAAAAATATTTTAATTGGCTTAAATGTTGATCTTAATTTTGTTTGTTAATATTCATGAGTTTTTTTTAAGTTTATGGTTTTCATCTAATATTTTATTTAATTTAAATTTTTTAGTTTTAAAATATTTTTTAATTGGCTTTAATTTATTTTTTTATTTTTAGTAATTTTAGTACTTAAACTTAATTTTTTTTTTTAAGTTTATAGTTTTCATCTGATTTTTTTTTTGTTTTATTCCTTTTCACTAAAATGTTTTTAGTTTTATTTAACAGCTGTGTGTCAGTGTAAGAGCTGTGCTCAGCTCAGAGAAGCGGGTTTGGACTTGCCTTTCCTCAGGAATGTAAACATGTGGCATAAAAGAAGAAGTAAAAGTGAGAAAAAGCATGTGGTTGCATTAAGAGTCTTCATGTAGTAATATTCAGGACACAAATGTTACTGAAAATGTGAGTCATATGCACTGGTGTCATCCTTCACTAGCTAATCTAGTGGTGTCTTGTATTAACTAGGTTAGTAGTTGTTCGCTAAGGAGCTGTGCAGTTAACAGCTGTTTCTAGATCACCGCTGAACTGACCAATCGCAGTACACCAGCACAACCAGATACTTTATTTTATTTAGATTTTGTACATTTTTTTTCTTTCAGTAAACAGCGTTTAGAATGACTCTGTTTTAGTGCATATTAAAAAATATACTTTTTTACTTTTCTCATCATTTTGAATTTTTTCAAAGTATTAGTTAGTCATATGACTGCTCTTGTTATCTTAGATTTTTTAAATTTATTTTCGCAATTTTGACTACTTTTTCATAATGCGACTTTAATATCGATGGAACTATTCTTATCTTAGATTCTGAAAACTTTTTTTCAAAATGACTTTATTAATTGCGGCGACTATTCTCATTATATAAGATTTTTGACTATTCTCGGAATTGACTTTTCTCAAAAGTAAATATTTATTTTATAACTTTTTATAATATCAAAATATGACTTTTTAAATTCTCATTATATATATATATTCTTATCATTTTGATGTTTTTCCAAAATAGGACTTTAATCATATTGCTGCGACCAATTCCCGTTATCTAAGTTTTTTGACTATTCTCATATTTTTGACTTGATTCTCATAATTTTGACTCTTTTGTTGTGTTTGATTTTTGACTCTTTTTTTCTCATCATTTTTTTTTTTTTTTTTTAAATATGCTTAATAAAAAGTTTTTATTCAGGAAATTTTGACTTTTTTTTTTTTCCTCAAAAAAATTACTATTTTATTCTCGTCTTTAGACTTTTGATCTCATTCCTGCTTTTTCTCAAAAATGATTTTTTCTTATCTTACTTTAAGGGGTCATATGATGCGATTTCAAGTTTTCCTTTCTCTTTGGGGTGTTACAAGCTGTTTGTGCATAGATGAGATCCCTGAAGTTGCAAAGACTAAAGTCTTAAAACCAAAGAGATGTTCTTTATAAAAGTTAAGACTTGTCCACGCCCCCCTAAAATGCCTCGTTTAAACACGCCCCACACGTCTACGTCACGGTGTGGGAAGATTTGCAAAACGCCACCCAAATGTGTACGCAATGAAAGAAGGCAGAACTATTATTCTCGCTGTAGTGTTGTTGCTGCCGCCGGCGTCATGTCCTGGAGACGCTGTGTTTCATTGTGAAAGAGAAACTACTTTGTTTGGTCTTCCAAAAGAGGACACGACTAGAAATCAGTGGTTAAGTTGCATTTACAACAGTTCAACCCAAATATTAGAGTGTTTGCAGCCAGTTTTACAGAGGACTGTTTCCTGAACCTGGAAGAGTAACCAGCTGAGCACAAAGACTGTTTCTATAAAGTGGGGCAATTCCAACTTTGCAAGAACAGTCTGACACTTCTGACTCACAGCCTGTAAGTATGTTTTCATATTTAAAGAATTTGCTACTGACGATTCAAACGCGAGTTTTGAGCTGTGTAGAGTAGTGCTTGTTAATTAATTAATTCCTTACATTTATATAGCGCTTTTCTAGGCACTCAAAGCGCTTTACATTGTGAGGGACCTGGATGATGCGACGGCAGCCATAGTGTGCCAGAACGCCCACCACACACCAGCTTACTGGTGGAGAGGAGACAGTGATGAAGCCAGTCAGCAGATATGGGGACGGTTAGGAGGCCATGATGGTCAGAGGCCAATGGGCAAATTTGGCCAGGATGCCGAGGTCACACCTCTGCTCTTTTCGAAAGACATCCTGGGATTTTTAATGACCACAGAGAGTCAGGACCTCGGTTTAACGTCTCATCTGAAGGACGGTGCTTTTTACAGTATAGTGTCCCCATCACTATCCTGGGGCTCTAGGACCCACACAGACCACAGGGTGAGCGCCCCCTGCTGGCCTCACTAGCACCTCTTCCAACAGCAACCTAGTTTTCCCAGGAGTCTCCCATCCAGGTACTGACCAGCTCAGCCCTGCTTAGCTTCAGTGAGTGACCAGTCTTGGGCTACAGGGTGACATGGCTGCTGGCTCCATCTCACGCTTGAGGTATTCGGCCAATCACAACGCACTGGATAGCTGGCCAATCAGAGCAAACCTCGCTTCTCAGAACGATGAGCTTTGTAAAAATCGACGCGTTTCAGAAAGGTGGAGCATAGAGGAGCAACAATAATGTACAGTATGTGGAAAATGTGTATTTTGAACCTTAAACCACATAAACATTGCATTACACCAAATACACAAAATAATGTTCTTTTTAGCAACATCATATGACCTCTTTAATTTATGACTTTATTCTTGTTATTTTACATTTTTGACTTTATTCTCGTAATTTTGACTTGCTCTCAAAAAATTGCAACCTAGCCTAGATTTGATTTTCTCTCAAAACAATTTCAAAATGATCTTATTTTTGTGCAGGTTTATTCTTATTCTTTATTTTTTGTATTCTTTTTGTCTTAAATTTTTGACATTTTCATAATTTTGACATTTTTTAATCAGTCTCATATTGCTGTGACGTTATCCTCATGATCTAATTTAGCGCAGTCGTGCTGTAGTTCCCAGAATGCTTCAGTGGAATGAAAGCTGTGTCTGTTGGATTCATTACGGTTGAGCTTGTCCTGATGTGAGCGAGACTCTGATGATCCTGCAGCACCTGGGCTCTGAGCGCTGGGAGGTGGGAAGTGATATTTACGTGATCGTGTGTGTGTGTGTGTGTGTGTATCTGGCTTTCTTCACTCATGGGAAGTCCGTGGAATCATTACAAAAATCTGCTGGAGCGGCGTCAGTACTCCAGCGTTTGGCACGGGCCGGTGCCCATGTATGGAGAAGGAGCGTTACCCAGAGTTCTCTGTGTGTGATGATCAGACGCGCTCATAGGAGGAAACTCCTCTGCTCCGTGCTCACACTCAAATAGAGCAGCGTTTCACACCTAGAAACAGCGGCGAGGAATAATTTTATCCTGAATTACTCAGCGTGTCAGGCTCAGTGTTAAACGCCACTCTACCCAGAATGCCTCTCAGCATGAGTGGAGTCCTGTGAGAGGGATGTAATGAGCTGTGTAGAGTTTAGGCCTGTGATTCTACACATGTCTGTAGCCTGCTGCTGTTCCAGCGATGACCTGCTCATCTCACACACACCATCTAATATTTTTGGTTAATTTGGTGGGTCAGATCATCCACAACATTGAATAGTTTCTTTTTTCCATAGCTTTATTAATTTTAGTGTCATGCTTGCGTTCAGTCAGTGCTGGTCTATGCACGTTGTTTTTCATTGCATTGCTGTTGTCACTCAAAAAGTCTCACTGTGTTTGAATACAAAAACTAAACTGCATCCAGTATATTGAAAGAGAATGTATATAGTCACCATTAGACAATTTAATTTTGGTTTATTTTATTTTTTGTTTTGTTTAAATTGATAACACATTATAAAATAAAATACAACATAAATGTTATTTAACCCTTGTGCAACCTTTTGGACATTTTTGTCCTTTTCAATTTAGTTTTTTTTTTGATCATTTTGCCTGTGTTATTGGTAGCTGCATAAATTTTGGCACAGGTGTGTATTTTTATTGGAATTTTACTATTTCACCCTCATTTCCTTTAATAAATCTATTTTGCACTAGGTACAAAAAATAGTTCCTCTCAGGAACTTTTGGACAAAAATGTCCCCATTAAAACTGCTATTTTTAATCGCAGTGCCTTTTAACTGTAAAATTATGCAATTTTTATTAATAGGTTTTCATTCTGATGGCAAGGCTTTAAAATTTCATTTTTTACTGTTATTATTATTATTATTATTATTATTATTATTATTATTATTATTTTTTACCAGATGCTGCCATTTTTTTTTCAGGTTTGGTCTATAAAGGAAATACTTGATTTATTCCTGTTTTCTGCTGCTGCATATTATAGAGCCAATTGGATAAATAATGCAGCTATGATTGTGTGGGTGTGTTGGTATGGATGTCAGAGTGTGGTTTGTATGTGTTCTTGTGATATTTGAGAGAGAGAGAAACTCTACTGTAAATCACACATCCGAGCACTGTATGCACCAGCGGAGTTTTGCTGGCATCTATTGGGGAAAATTTGCTACTGCGCCCAAACAAAATCTTTCTGAAAGCTAATTTTTTGAGATATCAACCTCAAATTTGGAACATAACTTATTTAGATTTATGGCTTTGATTTTCTAGCAGATATAGAGTTCAACATGTTTCATAAAATATATATTTTATATAAAATATTGTTCATAAATAATTTTCATAAACTTAAACCTGTATAACTTTCTTTTTTTTTTTTGGTTTCTCTTTTTAAAACTTTTTACTTATTTTTTATTTATTTATTTATTTTTTACATCAACAATAATCTGCCATGGGTCTTCTTTAAAATGAGTCCAAACTTAAGTCTGTGCTCCCAAGCTTCAAATTTTTTGACATGGAGATTTTTGTCCACTATGGACCTATGTGTAGCTCCTTATTTATTTATTTTTCATTGATGCACAAGGGTTAAATTATTGTATTTTTTAATTTAATTAAATTTTTTGTTTTTATTTTTCCATTTTGGTCTCTGTATTTTATTTTTAGTGCTGTCAAATGGTTAATCGCATCCAAAATAAATGTTTTTGTTTACATAATCTCTGTGTGTGTGCTGTGTACTTTATGTATATATCAATACAAACACATGCAAGTATATATTTAAGAAAATTGTTTATATATTAAATAATTATATATATAATATAAAATATAAGTATATACATGTAAATATTTTCTAAATATACAGTATACTGTATGTGTGTGTATTTATATATACATAATACATTTACACAATACACACATTATGTAAACAAACTTTTATTTTGGGTGTGATTTAATCTTGATTAATCATTTGACCACTATTTATTTTATTTAAATAATTTTTTATTTAATTAAATTATTTTATTCAAGTTTGTTTTGTTTTGTATTTTATTTATACATGTGTGTGTGTGTGTATCTGTATATTAAATATATATTTTAAACTTTTATATTCTTATTTTTGTATTTTTTTTTTCGTATTTTTTTTTTTTTTATATACATGTTTAATGTATTTATCTAAAAGCTTGATGTACAGTGAGTGTAGCAGTACACATGAGGCTGGACAGTGTGATCAAGATCTAACATCACAGTATGATTCATCATATATGACATTGATGGTATATATCACGCCACAGTTATTTCTGTCTCTCTCTGTAACGTGTGTGTGTGTGTGTGTGTGTGTATGTATATGGGGCATGTAGAATAAGTAGGTCTGGATGTATGAAACGGGGACGAGCCCCACTTCCCAAAAGTCTGCTCTCTTTCTGACTGAAGCCTGTGGGCGTCTCGGAGAACTGCTGTCTGCTCTACCGCCCACCTGTCAGTCATTATACACTCACTCACTCACTCACTCACTCACTCACTCACTCACTCACTCACTCTCTCTGCCCTCTCCATCTGCTCACCCAGAGCCCTTCACTCCTTCAGCAGATCTTTCTATCAGACAGGAGTCTGGAGTGAAGCTGCTGCTATCAGGATTATTTCATGGATGATCATGACATACGTGAATCTCTGAAGAACATATCCTGATCGTGTTTCCACCAAAATATAAAGGGTTAATTTTAGGACCATTCCATTATTTTGCATTGATTTCCCCCCCCCCCCCCCAATTCTTATTACTGTAATGCAAAATAAAATCTCATTCTAATGTTTAAAAAAAATTGTTGATGTTAATAATAAAAATATGACTTTGCATTACTGTAATAGCTTAATAATAAAATAATAATCATACTTTATTAATTTTGTCATTAGTCATGCAAATTGTGCCTAATTTTTATGAAAATGACACAATGCAAATTAATATATAATATAAATATAATATAATATATTAATTATGTATATGTATGTGTAGATGTATATAAGTGCTGTCAAATGATTAATTGCATCCAAAATTTTGTTTACATATGTACACGCATGCATTTATACATTTAAGAAAAATGTTACATTTATATATTAAATATATTTTATATATGATATAAATTATATGAATATAAATATATACATGTAAACACATATTGTAATACATATACACAACACACACATATTATCTGAACAAAAACTTTTATTTTGGATGCGATTAATCATTTGACAGCGCTAATATAAATAAATAAATACACACACACACACACATATATATATATATATATATAAGAAAGAAAGATAAGAAATAAAATGAGAGAAAAATTTGAGCAGACTAAAATAAGTCAAACCCAAAACCTAAATACAGTCCAATAATGGTGATTTGAATATGCAAAATAAGCATCATGAATACTGACATTCACTTAAGAAAATAAACATTGCAAAAAACGAGCTTTGTATTTCAGGTGGCTGACATCTGATTTAATGCCAACAAGTGCTTAAAAGAGTGAGTTTAATTGCGTGGATAACCTGTTTCTCAAGCAATAAAATACTTAACAGCAATCATAATACATTAAAGATAATTTATGATCAACAGGGATTTTTAGATTATTGTTATTGTTGTTTTATCTTTCCGTTAATCCACGGATTACAGCTGTTATATTCATCAGTGTGTTGAGGCGGATCGATGTGTGTTTGTGCTCTTGGCCTCATCGTGTCCTTCATCTCAGCTACACACACACACACAGATACAGCGCTGGAGATCTGTTTTCTGACGAGACTCACTGCCAGAAGGGTTTCCTCCAAAAACACAACCTGTCACTGCTTAAACACTGTAATTTAGGCCTATTTGTTGCAAATGTGTACTTCTGATTGGCTGTGAATGGAGAAAGATGCTGTATGATGTCTGATGGTGAAAGTTAAAGTTAGTTGTCAGATTTATCTACTTTAATGTCATTTTGACTCGTTTTGGTCTCATCCTGCTCTGTGTGTTTTGTTAATCCATATTTCTTTGTTATTGTGTGTGAATACATGCATCCTGCCCATTTCTGACACATTTCTACTGTTAAACATTATATCCCTCACATTGCCCAACCCAACACTACAGTAATATCAGAACACATCACATGGAAGTACAGTAAGTGTGCAAAGCGGGTTGATTTGCTGTCGTCTTATTTTTTCTGCTTTTGTTTATGGGAAATACAAGTACATAATTTAGTTTATTTTTGTTTTCAGAGATTCTTTATATATAAATACATGTAGTATGTAATAAAAATAAACAAAATTATATATATAATATAGTAAAAATATATAGTAAAAATATATTTTTAAAAATATTATTTCTTATTTTAGAGAATATAGTGTGTATATGTAATATAAATTATTATATTAATTTATTATCAATTATAAGTTTTATGTATAATTACTTAATATATTCTATTATGCAATTTTGATGTTTAATTGCTAGAAAATGATCACAGAAATCAGTGATTTTACACTTTTTATATAAATGTTAAAAAAAAAAAAAGTAAATTAAAAAGTCTTATACTGTATATTATTTAATTTGAGCTTCTGAGGTGGACTTTATTGACTTTGAACAAGGAAAAACACACATATTGTAAGTGTTTCAGACTGTGTTTAGTTTTGTTTTTGTGTAGCTTCATCAGCGATGTTCTTGAGATCTTGTGTTTGAAGAGGATCTTTCAGAGACGGGACCGTTTCCCATCTTCCCATATGCCCTAAAATTGATGTGTGTTTTTGTGCTGATTGCACGTGTGTTTGAGTTCCTGTTTGCTGTGTTTGCGTTCCTTCATCTCACTCAGGCTCAGAACGAGGCGTTTCGTGACGGATTCGTGATGAATGAGGACGCCCTTCTTAATGAAGGAACTGGATGTGCAGGACGGATGAGGTCTGATCGGCTCAGATTCAGATCAATGATTCAGTCGCTACTTCCTGTCACGTGACACTGATGAAACGCTGTGTGTGAGATGTGTGTCAGCTGAAGAATTCATATTTTGATCAGTATTATGAGAGAATCACTGTAGACACAGCAAAACCTGAATTCTCCATCAGCCCGCAGTGAACCGATTGTAATGATGAAATTTCAGCCCAATTCTGTATTTATCCATTTTATTTTTTCCCCCCAAATTGTGTATTTTCCATTGAAATTTTTTTTAATCAAATTAAAATTTCTTGAATGTTCTCTTTACAACAGAACATTGCATCTTCAATTTTATTACTTTTTTAATTTTATTTTCAAAATTTTATTAAAAAATAAATTATGCACAGCAATTTTTTTTTTTTTTTTCCCCAAATATTTACGTTTTTTTAAAGAAATAAATGCTGATTATATTTGTCAGACTTTTTTTGTTATAATTTGTTATTTAAATCCAATTAAAATATAATAAATTTTAGTATCTCTTTATAAAAGAACATTGCAGTTTATAATTTTTTTATTTAGCGTTAATAACATTAACACACGCCTCATCATCACATCTGACAATAAAGCGTTTCCTATTGGCTGTTAGAACAACATTCAGCAAATGTTTTCATGACATTATGGAATTTTATGAAGTGAGTCTTTCTGTTTTTAGCATATTTATCATAATGTTTGCATGTGAATCTGACATGAAACGCAGTGTTTCCGTCTACAAGCCTCTGGTGTGTTTCTGCTCACTGTAACTGCTGTATACTCGAGCTTCTTCATCTAGATCCTACACTGAAATAACCAGAAATCCAATTCCTGGCCTCCGGATGTGTTTGGAAATTGAGTGTCTACTAAAACCATTTGGACTGAAGTAGATTTAGAGGAGAAATGAGTGGAAATAAACCCACAGCATCCATAAGAGCATTAGCAGCGGTGAGCTGTTGTGTTCTGGCCGGGATGTGGTCCGGTCCGGTCCGGTCCGCAGGAGGATGTTGGTTTGTTAAAGCTCCATTAACCGCCTCAGTGTTGTTGTTCTGTATTGATTTGAAGTCATTAGAGGAGGACGAGTGTCTTCAGGAGAGCTGCTGGATTGGACGTTCATTTAGTGTTATTGCTGTAAAATGTGCATTCAAACATCAGTAGATTAGTTATTTGATTCAATTATTTTTTGTGTGAGTGTCAAACATGAGCAATGTAGTTTTCCAATTTATGGAACATTTTTGGAAACTTTTAGAAATGCAAAGCTTGTGTTTTTGTTAAACCACAAATGATTCACTATTATTGTTGGTTGATTGAGCTGTGACGAATCTAAATCATGTGAGGGGACTGTACTTAGTCATTTGTCAGAGATGTAATTCATGTGTTTGGATTTTTACTTGTGTTAAAATTCTCCTGCAAAGTTGAGACATATTTATGCAGTATAGCTAATATTTACACACTTTACACAGGTGTGTTTAGTAAAGCTTCACACTCTCTCTCTCTCACATACATACACACACACTCGGTCACACACTCACGCTCTCACACACGTTTGTTTTTGCGAAAAGTGGGGACTTTCCATAGGTGTAATGGTTTTTATACTGTACTTACTGTATGTGCTATTGTCCTACACCAACCCTACACCTAAACCTACCCCTTACAGGAGACTGTCTGCTATTTCAGATTTTCAATACACTCCATTCTGTGTGATTTATAAGTGTTTTGAAAAGTAGGGACATGGAGTAATGTCCTGAAAAGTCACCTTCTCCTTGTAATACCTGTCCTACCCTTGTTATTATTAGAGATGTTCCGATACCCTTTTTCCCTTCCCGATACCGATTCTGATACCTAGGCTCAGGGTATCGGCCGATACCGAGTGCTGATCCAATACCTGGGTGTGTATCTGGTTATACAGCTGTATGTACTACTAGACCTGTATGAGCTGATACAATTATTTTATGGTGTGCCTCACCATAGATAGATAGATAGATAGATAGATAAATTGTCTGGCTATTTAAATATCTAAAAGTACACTGTTAACATCAGTCAGTCAAGCATTATAAATATGTTATGATAATCGAGTATTATTTAATGATATAACTTTAGCAATTATAATTAAAACTTGGTAACCATGTATGAATACAGTCATTTTAACTGAACTGGTGGTGGGGATTTTTTTGTTCATTCAGTGTTTCTGTAAAAAATGGGGGGAAAACTATCGATAATACTGATCAGATAATAATCATACTATGAATTCTACTAAGAACAATATAAAACGCACTGATTAACGAGCTGCTGGATTCATGAATATTAATCACGTTGTCTGCGTTCGCTTGAACTGATTTGCTGAAATCAAACCAGGGATGACAATAGGTGAGCGCCAGCCAATGAGATTGTCTCTTGCGCATTAGCTCCGCCTACTATCGGAGAACCCGGCAGTTCTTAAAAGCTGAAGAATTCCAAAGGAACTCCGTTATTTTGACAGGAAAATACAGTGTTTGGAGAGTGACGATATATCTGTGCTAAACTTACACATAGCCTCCAACTCACACACTGGAGAGTAAAATCTGAGCATTTATTAGCCAGTGGCTAATATTATACACTTAGTCGCCCAGGGTGAAGATTTAGTCACATATGCGAGTGATTTACTGGCTGCTAGCATGTTTTTATTTCTTCGCTGCTCTAAATAGTGGCTTTACTTTTGTGAGGCTTCACTTTTGAAAATGTGTTTTCTTGGGTAATTTCTGACACTTCCATCATAACTGTCTTAATGTAACCGCAGCGTTTTCCCATCATAAATATATTCAGGGTGAGTTGAGAGGGTTTTGTGTGGTCTCTCTCGCTCTCTCTCTCTCTCTCTCTCTGCTTCATTGTCTGTAGCAGGAAAACTAAAATTATATCTCTGTCAGGCTCATGCTGCAGATGTGACGGACTGTGAAATGTTTTCCATGTTTGTCCTGCTTGACTGCAAACAGGAAGCTGTGAGCGAGAGCAGCGGGAGATAAGAGAGCAGCAAGATCCGTCTGTATCCCAGAGAGAAGTGCATGATGGGATTGGGAGGAACTGGACAATTCTGGATGCATTTCCAGATCCATATTACAGTAGCAGTACGTTAGCAGTAGTTAACTACCACATTTTTTCAGAATGTATTTTTTTTTTCATTTGAAACGTGCTGTGGCTTATGTTCCAAAATGACTTACATAATACAATCAACATCTAAGTTTAGTTTTATCTGGGTTATTGTAGTTAACTAAAACTGAAACTAAAATTAAAACCATACATTTTTCTTTTTTTTTAAACTACTACTACATCCACTACATCTTGGTGTAATAAAATAACAATTTAAATAAAACAAAAATGAATAAAAAAAGACATGCAACAAATTGACTAAAACTTTAAAAATATTAATAAAAACCATAATAGTTGTGTTTTTATTTGTTTTTGCTGTTTTTAAATATTTGTATATAGTTTTTATTAATTTTCATTTCAGTTTTAGTTCATTAAGTTAAACTAAATGAAAATGTGAAATTTGCCTTGGCTGTAATAAATTTATATATATATATATATATATATATATATAACTTACCTCATTTCAGTTAATATTTATTATACTTCAAGTAACAAAATAAAAAATTATTATTATTTTTTTTTTTTAAATGAACAAATTTCTTCTGATCGACTGAAGTCTGTGGCACACAGTTCTTGGTTGATTTTGAATCACTTACTGAATCACTCTAAACAGCTGAAGAACCGCTCTGACTGATTCAGTCCAATAACTCGTCTTTTATTCACAGCGTTTCAAGTCTTAAGATCTGGACTGATGTTCAGTGTCAGGCTGGACAGGAAGTCCAGTCATTCTCTCTGGGTGTGACGTCTCCTCGCTTTGTGAGCGTTTCCTGTTTACACTTCAAGCCGTGGAGTGTGTTATTCTGTATTTAAAAGAAATCCGTCAGGACTGAGCACACGTGATGCTGTAGATGATAGTAAAACAGTGGAGTTGCAGTGTTTATGGGACTGTAAAACTAGAACAGCTTTCTAATGTAAATTTCGTTGATCTACTTTTCTTTCCCTCCGTCTTCTGAATAATGCAAGACTGCTGGCCCATTTTAAACTAGTTTCTTCTCAGTCGTGTGTGTAGACGTCATTCTGAGTGGCTCTGGTATTGTACCTGATGGAGGTCAGAGGTCAGGGAAGGGTGGGAGGTCATAAGGTCGGCTGTAGAACAATGCTGTATTTTGAGCGCGTGCTTGAGTCATTGCCTGAGGGTCGGCTGTCACGTCCTGCACAGCTTCAGCTTTCATTAGGACCCTTATATAGATGCACTGTGACAGTCCTACGGTAAAACTGCAGTGCTTCAGTGAATACACTAGCTGTCAAACACTCAGTTTGTGATTCTTGTGACCAAAAACCTTTTTGATCTACAGAATTCTGATAAAATAATTCAAATGAGTTCTTCAGACACATACAAATTGCACTGTTTTTATAGAACTAATATGTATTGCTTAATAGTACGTAGATTACAACGACAATAATATTTTATATAAATATATTAAATACAATTTGTTTTTTTTTCACGTTTTGTTCATGTTAATTGTTCCATTTGATTTAAGTTTTAATGACTTTATTAATTTCATAAATTTGTGATTTTTATTTTTTTAGAAAACCAATATATTTATTTATTAACAATACATATTATTATTATTATTATTATTATTATTATTATCATTATCATCATCATCATCGATTTAAAACTATCATAATGATTTTATTATATTTTTATTTGCATTATTGTAACAATTAAAATAATATAAATATAGTAATTACACATTTTTTGGTCATTACGTAATTCTTTCATTTGATTTAATAGTTTTGATGACTTTACTAGTATTCTAAAATTTGTGATTTTATTCTTTAGAAAACCAATATTTATTGAAAGAATTGTTAATATTATTAAAAATATAAAGTTTTTATTATTGTTATTATTATTATTATTATTATTATTATAATCTTTGATTTAATAACTATCATTTTATTTAAATTTTTGGTAACACTTTATTTTAGGGTCTCTTAACTAGTTGCTTATTAGCATGCATATTACTAGAATATTAGCCATTTTAGGGCTGCACGATTTGGAGAAAAAAATCTAATTGCGATTTATTTATTTATTTATCTCCCCCCCCCCCCCCCCCCCCGATCAAATTTGCGATTTTAAATTGCGATTTATTACTATTTCATAAAAGAGCTACAGGTTTGTTGTGGTGGTTTTAACAGCACCAAAGAAAGACTATGATACACTGTGCTACTGTTTATTTAAAACCTCTTAAACATTGTGTCCATTTTTTATTTTTTTTTTTATAAAGTTGTCAGGATGAAAACATCTGTCATGACATTAAGAACTACAGTATCTTAATTAAAGTTAAATTAACAATCATATATAAAATCCTAAACTTTTAAGAACCAAGCACACTGTACTTTCGGCAGGTTTTACGCCCGTTTCACACATGCTCCGTTTGCGGTGCGTATTTTTTCCCGCACCCATGTTAACGGATTAAAGCGTTCTCACTGCATGCGGTCGCGGTCCGGCAGTGCTTTCCTGGAGCGCTGCGTCTGCAGCACGCGCTGAATTAAAGTGACAGCGCTTTGTTCGCGGTACAAATGAACATGGATTGACATGGAAATGTAGTAATTTCCCAATTAATCGATATAATTAAAGTCTACTATGTTTCACAGGCTTTTTGGCTAGGTTTAAAACAAATAAAAGTGCACTTTTAGATAAACATGGCAACATATGCACTTGTCCTGTGGAGGTAGAAAAACAAAGTTCTTTAAGACCCGCGGGACTGTTTGTAATAAAGATTTAAATGTAAAAGGCACGAGAGCCGACTGTTTCTGTCAGTGGTAAGTTTTAATTTAAAATATAGGCTATATGCTGTGTTTAAATGTTTCCACTTACTTGAGCAACTTAATATACAAATCTAGAAGCCAAATTCATTGAATACGTTGTTTATATTAATTGAGTTTAAACGTGAATATGTCTGTGAAAGATTGTGTAACTGTACTGTGATTTAAAAGAGGATCAGAATGCTGAAAAAAACACTTTCAGTATAGGTTAACAACCTTTGGATTTGAAATCAAAATAATGGATAAATGTTGTGTTTGTGGTAAACAGCCGCGGATCAGGAGCGGACTGCAAACGCGTCCCGTGCAAAACAATGAGTCCGTGCTGCTTCTGCACCGCATACGTAACGCACACGGACCGCATACGCACTGCAAACGGAGCATGTGTGAAACAGGCGTTACAAAGTGCATCAGAACATCGAAATCCAGAATCAATCCAAACATATGCGGTGCTTTTTACCGTCGTCTGCAGGACTTTGCTCTTCTGCAGACACGCTTTGTTGGAAAGTTGAACCACTGCTCGCGCTCATCTTTTCCAAATGACGTTATTTGACGTTCAGTCAGCACGTTCAGTGTTAAAATGCCCCCTACTGGTTAAACTCTGCATCAACGTAAAACGCGCATGAAGCAAACTGTCAAAAACTACGTAGATGCTTGTTACCATATTTGATAGTTCTTCATTGAAATAATTGCAGCTTATGCAATTTGAAAATCGCACCCTTTCAAATCGCGATTTCGGTTTACAAACGATTAATCGTGCCGGCCTAAGCCATTTATTAGTAGTAATTAAGCACATATTAATGCCTTATTCTACATGACCTTATTCTGCATCCCTAATCCTACCCAGTACCTAAACTTAACAACTACCTTACTAACTATTAATAAGCAGCAAATTAGTAATTTGATTGAAAAGTCGTAATTAATTAGTGTTCCCTGTTCTAAAGCGTTACCACATTTTTATAATAATAATAATACAAATAAACATATCCAATGTGTTTAAACTAGTAGTGCATACCATGATACTGAACGCTAGTGACCTTTTTGTTAGTGGCTGAATCTGAGTCTTCAGAGGCTTTATAAACCATTTATGTATATAATGTGCATGTGATTAAATATTGAATATCTTCCTGTTCTGAAAGCCTTCTGACAGTTATTGATGTCGATCAGTTCCTGTGCTATTCTTGAGAATACTTCCCTCACTAATCACGTCTGACAGTGTGTGTGTGTTTGTCCCAGAATGCATCAGTGCGGTCCGCTGGGATCTCTGAGTTCAGTCCTGACCTCTGATCCGTGCCGCTCTGGCCATAAGTGGAGAAACGCTGCTCGAGAGCGTCAGCGGAGATTTTCCACTCTATTTTTGTCTGCTTTAAATGACATTTCTGCACATTTTATTTCTGAAACGTCTCGTGTTTTACTGAATGAATGCAGACGTTTGTGGTGTTCTTGTTTTCTCAAGAATCCTGATGTACTGCTGAAAACATGAGCTTCCTTCAGTGTTATCTGACACAAACCTGTTTAGTTTACCAGATAGAGTGTGTGTGTGTGTGTGTGTGTGTGTGTGTGTGATATCACTGTCTGATAGTGTGTGTGTGTGTGTGTGTGTGTGTGTGTGTGTGTGTCTGATATCACTGTCTGATAGTGTGTGTGTGTGTGTGTGTGTGTGTCTGATATCACTGTCTGATAGTGTGTGTGTGTGTCTGATATCACTGTCTGACTGTGTGTGTGTGTGTCTGATATCACTGTTTGATAGTGTGTGTGTGTGTGTGTGTGTGTGTGTGTGTGTCTGATATCACTGTCTGATAGTGTGTGTCTGATATCACTGTCTGATAGTATGTGTATGTGTCTGATATCGCTGTCTGATAGTGTGTGTGTGTGTGTGTGTCTGATATCACTGTCTGATAGTTTGTGTGTGTGTGTGTGTGTGTCTGATATCACTGTCTGATAGTGTGTGTGTGTCTGATATCACTGTCTGATAGTGTGTGTGTGTGTGTGTCTGATATCACTGTCTGATAGTGTGTGTGTGTGTGTGTCTGATATCACTGTCTTATAGTGTGTGTGTGTCTGATATCACTGTCTTATAGTGTGTGTGTGTGTGTGTGTGTCTGATATCACTGTGATTAGTGTGTGTGTGTCTGATATCACTGTCTGATTGTGTGTGTGTGTCTGATATCACTGTCTGATTGTGTGTGTGTGTGTGTGTGTGTGTGTGTGTGTGTGTCTGATATCACTGTCTGATAGTGTGTGTGTGTCTGATATCACTGTCTGATTGTGTGTGTGTGTGTGTGTGTCTGATATCACTGTCTGATAGTGTGTGTGTGTGTCTGATATCACTGTCTGATTGTGTGTGTGTGTGTGTGTGTGTGTGTGTGTGTGTGTGTGTGTGTCTGATATCACTGTCTTATAGTGTGTGTGTGTGTGTGTGTGTGTCTGATATCACTGTGATTAGTGTGTGTGTGTCTGATATCACTGTCTGATTGTGTGTGTGTGTCTGATATCACTGTCTGATTGTGTGTGTGTGTGTGTGTGTGTGTGTGTGTGTGTGTCTGATATCACTGTCTGATAGTGTGTGTGTGTCTGATATCACTGTCTGATTGTGTGTGTGTGTGTGTGTGTCTGATATCACTGTCTGATAGTGTGTGTGTGGGTCTGATATCACTGTCTGATTGTGTGTGTGTGTGTGTGTGTGTCTGATATCACTGTCTGATTGTGTGTGTGTGTGTGTGGGTCTGGTATCACTGTCTGATAGTGTGTGTGTGGGTCTGATATCACTGTCTGATTGTGTGTGTGTGTGTGTGTGTGTCTGATATCACTGTCTGATTGTGTGTGTGTGTGTGTGGGTCTGGTATCACTGTCTGATTGTGTGTGTGTGTGTGTGTGTGTGTGTGTGTCTCTGATATCACTGTTTGTGATTCTGATTCTCCTAAAGTGTCACTGCTATAATTATATCATCAGTAATCAGATGACTAGCATGTTATGACACTTTCGCTTGTTCATTCGTTGCGGTTCGTCTGATTTTTCTCTCTGTTCCTGTAAGAATGGAAACATCAGAAAGCATCAGATGAGCTCTGATTCTCTCTGTTTGTAAACCAGCAGGTCTATTTTGGGTGATTCTTTAAGTTAAGGTTGTGTGACTCTTTCAGATCATAAGGAAACACTTAAACTTTACTTTAGACGTGTTTAGAGGATCTCGGATTTGATCAAATGTTTGTGTTGTACAACATTTGCTTAGTTTTATTCACAATAATTGAATTATATATTTTATACAAATTCAGATTAATGTCGTGTAAACCCAGCGTGCTCTTGAGTGTGAGATGTAGTACGTGTTTATCATTTGACATAAATCAGATCAGACCTGCTGTTTATCTGCATGTATGATTAAATCTGCCTGTGAGACATCCACGTGTTTGCTCTGGACTCGTTCTGTGTCTGGTGCTGTTGAATAGATGTTCTGTTCTTCTGCTCTTCATCTGTGAGCCGCTCAAAGTCTCTTTTTTGAGAATGTGTTCAGTATAACAATCATGTGAAAACATTAATGAGTTTGCACGGAAAGTAAAGACCTCAGTCCGGTGATTCCCTCAATGCATGTGTGTCTTTGTTAGACATGTATTTGGTAATGCGATATATCACGATGTAAACAAGCAGGCATGAGAAGCGCCTGGCGTAACGAGTGAAGGAGACGCGCTGAATGAAACCGCACGTTGAGTTTCTGACAGCTAGGGATGCACCGAATATTCGGCAAACAAAATTGTTCAGCTAAAAATGGTGAAAACACTCTTTCGGTGTTCGGCTGAATAAGTGAAAAGAACAAATAAACTGTACCGCTGCACTGCAGGGGTCAGAGGTCAGAGGTCAGGGCAGGGTTATCGACAGACGCTCACGTGAGAGGAGACAAAGCCACCAGAAGGCACGCCTGCAACTAGGGACGCACCGAATGTTTGGTAACCGAAATTATTCAGCTGAAAATAAGGGGAAGACCGAATAAATTGTACCGAAACAGTGTTGTGAGGCGATCAGATAGAAGCGTGCAGTAATGCAGCAGACGTGTCTACAGGGTGGAAGCATTTAAAACTGTCCGAGAGAGACCCAAAAATCATCACCAGCACCGACAGCGAGAGACTGTTTAGCGCTGCACCTCATGTCTCTGATGAAGAGGAGGGTGGATGATGCTCGTTACTGTATGATGATTTCAATCGCTTAAAACAATTAGTAAATAAACTGCAGAATGTTATGTTTTCTAACACACGGATTGCATGTATTCAGACATGTATTCAAATCTGCGCTGAAACAGTGTTACTCGTCAGACGCTCAGTTACGTTATTATGATTTGTGGCATGTGACAATATGATACGAGCGACAAATATCATTTATAAATCTGCTGCTGTCAACAAAAAGAAGCGCTGAGGTCTTCCTGCGGGTTTCTGCCAAAATAAAAGCTGAGAAAAAGCAACTCCATCAACATTCGTAAATGTTAATATTGTAATTTTACTGTTGTTCTGTAAAATAAAATAAAAAGTAAGACCGTAATAATGATAACCATAATTAGGCCTACAACAGCTGTGTTATTACATTTATTATAACATTCACATAGTATTCAAATTGGGATCTGTAATATTTTCTAATGTCTTCTGCTCAGAAAGGCTGCATTTATTTGTACAGTAAAAAATACACGCCTGATTCAAGAAGGGCTCTCAAATGTTTTTCTTTTTCAAATTAATTTTAAGTTAATTTGTGCTTTGTTGGTATAATGTATAATGTCTGCTTGAATGTTAAAAATGTTCAGTGTTAAATATTTTTACATTTTTTTTTCTTTGAAAAGCAAGGCAAAACACTAAAAAGCACATTTTGGCTATTAAATTTATGCAATGGTGAAAAAAAGGCAAAATAAAAATACAAAAAAACGTGATTCGGTTTAATTTTGTTCGTCTTCGGCCAAGTATTTTCATTCCGGTGCATCCCTGCTGACAGCAGATGGCACTGAAATACAGCACATTAATTAACATAATCTGCCTATGAAAAATAGTTCTAAACATTCATTAATCTTAATTTATATAATTTAGTTAGTTCAATATTTAATAACACGTTAAAATCAACAGTTGCTACTGTTATTTAATGAACCCGAGCTACAGTTGTGTTTTTTTAACAAACATTAATAACTTCTGTAGCAAATGTAGCTATTGCTTATGTTAATGGTTTAACTAAGGTTAATTAATGAGTTCTTATTGTAAAGTTTTACCTATTGCACTTTAATCTGTGAGATTTTTTACTTATACTGTACATTTTTTATGTATTGCTTTATTGTATTGACATTTTCAGTTCTTTTTGTTTATAAGAAAAACGTAATTAAACCTGTTATTAGGGATGTCCCGAGCCGATCTCAAGGATATTGTTATCAGCTCTCCTCGGTCCGATCCTGCTTTTGTCACCTGTCCTGCTGGTTTTGTGCAGTAGGAGGTGGTATGCGCTAGGGCTGGGTAAAAAATGTCTATATCTCGATTTTAATCGATTCTCATTGTCTATATCTCGATATCGATTCTTATATCTCAAGAAGCGATTAGTTTAGCCAGTTTTAGTTTATGGATGGAACATTGAAGCGCACCTCCCATCCATAAATCACAATAAGCATTGTACGTTGTTATTTTTAATATGAAACAAAGTCTCAGATTTCAGTTTATGTCCATTGTATTGCAGTATTCAATCAATAAATGCTGTTTTGGCGCTGTTTAATGTGGAGTGACAGATCGCTGCAGCGCGAGGCGCACGTGAACCGATCGTCTCCTCCACATTAATACCAGTTTCAGCACAAAATAAACGTGACCAAACATCCAAAGGAAAGTTAAAAGAGAGAGTACACCTTTACAGTCCGTATCCTGTCTCTTGTAATCGCTCAAGCAGTGTTTCAGCCACGCAAGGACATCAATATATCAGCTTGTATTGTGAACAATTCATGTAACATCACATTTACCTCAGAAAGCATATTCACTGATCATAATAAACTCGTTAGTCAGCCAGAAAAATAAACTATAGAAAGGGGCATTTTGCTTTTATGACAGCCACTATTTAAATGTGTATATTAAAAAATAAAAATAAATAAATAAATAACTGAAGTAATTGTAACTTAATTATTATAAATCTTCATTAAGTGCAATTTAAGCAGTTGTACAGCACAAATCAGTCAATTTTAACCTTCAGTATTACAACCGACTCTCACCGTTAGTTGAGAGATTTCTTTTCTTTCCTTGAAAATTTGGCATATACTGTACCTGATATGTATCCAAAATAATCGATATCGAATTGAATTGGTAATCGAATCGCAAGCTTGTGAATGCGAATCGAATCGTGAAATTTGTCAAAACCCAGCCCTAGTATGTGTCTTTAAGTTGGTTTGCCAATCGCCAATAAAAGGAAAAGACACTCAAATGTGTTTTTGTGAGAAAAAGCGAGGTCTGTATTGTGCATCACACACGTTTGAGCTTCTGTGTTCAGGGTATTTAATGCACACTTTTGTAACGATCTCTCATTCATTTATCATTTACTTCTATCTGCCGTCTGAGACGTTACGGTTATAACGTGCTGCATAGTTTCGTTTCATTGCTTCGCACTCGACTAACAGACTGGCGTTCTGACACCGCGAGCTTCATGCTTTCTAACCTTATCTTCAGTTGCAATTACTCTGCTTATTATACATGTAACATGCAAGAAGTTTATATCAAGTAGTCCCATATTCATAATTGTGACCACAAAGTCTGTTTACAATGTCTACCATTGTAGCATGTTTACATCTGCCAATGTCTGTATACATGTGTGCATATACATGGAGAGAGAGAGTATCTTGTAATATATAGGCTATACATACATCATGCATATATTACTTTTACTCTCTGCACAACTGTATACATTGGATTGATTTTAATAACTTTAATGTACTTGAAGTGTGCACCAAACATACGTTCCTATAGGATCTGATCAGTGCATATTCAATGACTCTGATCGGGGGCACAAAAACCTGATTGGGACATCCCTACCTGTTATACTTTGACAAGACTTTTTCAATTTCAATAAATTTCTATATGGTGATAATACCGTGTACCGTGATAAAAGCATTAGCAATTAATTGCAACATGAAAATTTGATGCGGTCACATGCCTAGTCTTTATAAATATAAGCACAGATGCTGTTCATGAGGTCTGTGGTTATGAGCTGATCTTGTTGATTTGTGAGCGTCTGTCAATATTGTTAGCGTGACTGTATCGTCTGCCGCTCTGTGTCTGTGTAGATGCGGCACACGCGTGTGTTTCTGTGTGTTTTGCATGTGTACTTTTGCGCTCCTCTTGAAAGCACGCTGACAGTCCGCTGGATCACGACACGCGCGTGACACGGCTCTCATGCTCGGGGTTAAAGGTCAGACGTGTTCCTAGAGCTGGGTTCACAATATCAATGAATCGATCTTCATTTTAATGATCTCAAGATCAGTCCTTCAGTCTGTGATGTTTTCAGCTGATGCGTGAACATAACTTCTCTAAACATTATTCATAGTGTAATAAATCACAGTAAGCTTTGTGCTTTTATCAGTTTTAATATAAAATAAAGTCTCAGGTTTCAAAATTCTGTCAATTTTATAGGTAAATTCAAGCAACAAATGTGGTTTTAGTGCTCTTTGTGGTGTGAGAGATCGCTGTGTTTATCTAAAGACATTCAGTGAACATAGTCAATAATCAGCTAGAAATAATCAGCATTTTGATAAATGTATGCACTGTATTTCATATACATTATATTTTTGCCAAACCTGTTAGTGGTGACCATTTAAATGATACTAAATATTTAATGTAACTAATTTTAATATTTAATTTATTTGTATCAAGGTTATTATACTTAACTAAAACTGAAATCAAAACTAAAATGAAACTATAAAAAATTCAATTATTTAAACAATTTTAACTTTAACTTTAAAAAAAAAAGCTAGTTGCCAAAGCAACATTTCTCATTTTTATTAAATTTAACTTGATGTACAACAATAGCTAAAACTACAGGAGGAAAAAATAAATAAATAAATAAAAAAACACACAAAAACTAATAAAAAGCCATAATATTAATCTATCAAATATAAATACTGCCTTAAAACTTCGCAATTTAAATATTACTTTTAAATTAAATATTAAATATTTTTAGATATTCTGCATACATCTCAGTTTTTGATTATTATATCTAAAAATATATTTCTGAATTTATTTATTTATTTGCTATAGTTTGAACTCTTCTGTTGGTTTTAACCCTTAATATTTTAGTACCGTACCATTTGACAGGGTTCTCTGAATAGTTTACAGCTTTAATGGAGAGAGATTTTAATATATGTAGATAAAATATACCCAAATGCATTGAAACTGAATGAAATGAAGTTTTGAATTGAATCAAGATCTTGTGAATCAAACTGAATTGTGATCTCAGGGTCTCTTAACAGCTTTGTCCTCTAATGAGAGGTTCCGGCAGCCAATCAGAGACGAGCATCAGTCTCTCTCTCTCTCTGCTGTATCTCTCAGTCTCTCTATCAGTATTTTTAGCAGCGAGTCTCTCTAGACTCTCTCTGTCCTGGTTTCCTGATCTCCAGCTCATGTGTACTGTACAGCTAATATAACACTGACATGTTCCTTCATGATAAACCCAAGGCCTGATAGCTGGTGTTGTTCTGACATGAGCTGGTAATCCAGCAGGAGTGCGGGATGTTTGTTAAAGGAAACCCCGTCAGACCGGCTCAACCTCGGCTCCTGTTTTCTGGAAATGAGATTCAGAGCGTCAGCACACGTTCAGATGGCCGTTTGTCGAAGGTTCGCCTCTGTTTGCCGTGATGCACCGCTGCTCTTCAGGAGTTTCCACTGTATTTGTACATGAATGGTGATTAATTACAGCGTTTCACTAGATTTGTAATGAGATGCCTTGGTAAACCTGTTTTCACTGAACTTTAAAGGATTCCCTGCTGTTTTCCACTCAAATAAAAGCTCTTGCAGCTGAAGAAACAGAGACACAAGTATTGACATTTTACTACAGTACAAAATAATTCATATATATTTATATAATTGAATTAATAATTAGGCCTAATATTATGAAATATTAATTTTTACAGTGCAGTTTTTATATTACAATATAATAATTATAATTATAATTATTATTATTAATAATAATAATTAACAGACAGAGTAACTCTTCTTTTGTGTTCCATAGAAGTAAGTCATACACGTTTGAACAACATGAGAGTATTTGATGACGGTGTGATGAATTATGGGTGAACGGTCCCTTTAAGATCATCAATAGAGGGCTGGGCTATATGAGCAAAAATTCATATCTCGGTATTTTTTGGCTGATTTGCGGTATATGGTATATATCTCTGTATTCTGTATGTGGATTAAACAAAGTGAATGTAAGCATGTAGGCATTTGTTATGTGCAAAAAAGGGTTAAAATCACATTACATTCTAACATTGTAACATTGCAAACTAAAAAAATAATAATAACGGCATTTCATACACAGAGCCGTAGTTCACTGACGAGCTGCGCAATATCACGTTCATTATTGAAGGAGATTCATCAGCGATAATGAATGCGATTATTGCGTAGCTTGTCAGTGATCTACGGCTCCGTGTGTGAAATGCTGCTCCATTTGAAAACGGGTGGAGATTTACCGCTAATCAAGGAACCGGCTTTACTCACGAGATGAGCATGCGATATATCGCCCAGCCCTAGTGTGTGTGTGTGTGTGTGTGTGTGTGTGTGTGTGTGTTTCATATCATCAGCTGATGTCGTTGTTTGTTGGGTTTGTTTCTGCATAATCATGAACAAAAACACTTTCACATGTTCCGTAATTATTCTTTGAAGTAACCAGCGTTTACTTCAGTAAGTTCGTTTTTTTGTTTTCATTTTTGTATTTTTTTTTTATCAAAGCTGAACCTCAGAAACCTTTAGACTTGTTTTTGTTTTTGCGTTTTGATTTATATAGTGTCATTTATTTATTAACTTCTGCTTTGTCCCTGGTTTCTCAGCATGAATGTAGTCATGGCACTAAACAGAAGTATGTGTCGGTCCATCGGTATTGTGATGTGATGTGTGTGTTTCTCTGGTCTTCTAGTTTTCTGAGCAGAATTAGCGCAGTGAACCGTGAGCGATTATAGAGCCGTGTGAGCACAAAGGGCACGTGGAACTGAAACGGCTCATTTTTCCAGAATTGAAAGGAGTTTGATCTAAAAGCAGCACACGTCTGTCATCATCTGATGAAAGTACCTGTTATCCCAGGCAGCGCTCGCTGTTGTTTCACTCTCCTTTTAAAGGCATATTCTCACGGCGCTCCTGAAATACGTTTGGCTAAATCCGAGCGCTCTGAATCCCCAGAGGAAGTGTAAACCAGGCCGGATCGGTGCAGAAGCGCACGCGCTGCTATTTTCATCAGGCCTCCAGGGGAGATCCTCTCTAATTAACTGCAAATTAACTTTTGATAAGCTGGTGTTTTTAGCTGGCGCTCTGGAGGAGCTCAGTCCTACTTTAGCTGCTTTAGCTGCAGGTCAGATCTGATGCTGAACCCGCAGTGACCCGCGGCTGTTTCCAACGCCGTTCCATTGTCTTCGGCTTTCAAGGAATATTTGAAGAGTTTATTTGCAAAAACAAATGATTACATTTTCAAAAATCATGTTTTGTATTATGTTATCGTTTTTTTTACTTTATTTTTGTAATGCAACAAATTTGTGCTTTTTTTCTCAAAGTATTTGACTTTAATCTCATATTGCACTGACTTCATTCTCAATGTTATTACTTTATTCTTGTAATTTTCACTATTTTCTAAAAACATGATGACTCCATTCTCATGCTGTTTCAGCTTTATTCTCACAATCTTTTTTTTTTTGTTGTAGTTTTTCTCATAATGTTATGACTCTAATCTCAAATAGCTTCAAATTTATTCCTGCAATCTTAGTCTCCCATTTTTTTCTCAAAGTGTTATGACTTTAATCTAATAATGTTTTTGACTGTATTATTGAAATTTGGACTTTTCTCAAAATATAATCTTTAATATTGTGTTGTTACAACCGTATTCTCACAATCTTGTTTTTGACTTTCTTTTGCTAGTTAGTCTCTTAATTTTTACTTCTCAAAATATTTGACTTTCTCAACTTATACTCGTTGACTTTTTGTAATTGACATTTTCCCTCAAAATATGTTTTCTCTGCTCATATATGTGCCTCAGTATTAATATTCCTTTGATTTAGTTTTTGTTTGCAGTCACATGAAATCCAATCAGCCCATCATGAATAAAATCAAAGCCAGCTTTTTTAAATGTCGTACTGTGGAGCTAAATATGAAAATGATGTTTCACGTTAACTCAAGCAGTGCTTTTATAGCGTAGTTTTAGCATTTCAGCATGTTTACAAACACACGCTTCACTCAGGACTCAGTGTGTGTGTGACTGCAGGCCATATTTAGTGCAGTGTTTCCCTCTGTTTCTGTAATGTCAGGGTTCAGTGTGTGTGTGTCCTTATATAGTCTTGTGCAGTGGGTAGAGTCACTGTGTGTGTGTGTTGCCCACATTCACTCTTAGACTTGATAGTTGAGTTATTGTAGTATTTATTGATGTATGTACAGTAACACATGCTTTCATTCATATGAATGATCCACGTCACTGCGTGCTGATATCAGACACACTGGTGATGTGAATTTGAAGGGATAGTTCACCCAAAAATGAAAATCCTGTCATCATTTATTCACCCTAACCCAGTTTCGGCTCCCATTGACTTCCATAGTATGAATAAAAATACTATGGAAGTCAACGGCTACCGGAAACTTTTTTTTTTGGGTGCTATTTTACTATCACTGATATACGGTTATAATTTTTGTTAATATGTTGGGTTAAATGTTATTTTTTAGTTTCTGTTTTAATTTTATTTCTTGTGATTTTTTTTTTTTTGTTGTCACTTTTATGCATGACTATAATAATGATGGGTCCTCGTGATGAAACTCTGAAGGTCTGACTGATCTCTCGTTCCTCTTTCAGCCGGAGAACCTACAGAAGACGTGGCTGCGGGAGTTTTGCCAGGTAAGAAACTCTTCTGATCTCGTCATCTGTTTGACAGGCTCCGCCCCTCCAGTGGATCTCGGATGCGATTGGTTGACCTTTATGACATCACTGCGTGATACTGATGTCACAGTAGATCTGTGCACTGAAAACGATGACCGGACACTCGTTCTGTGTAACGGGTTTCTTTGTTCTTCAAAGAACTTGCTTCGTTGTTGCAACAGTTACAGCTTTTTGTAGGATGACTTCTCTTTTTGTTTCATATTTTTTTATTGTTACCTTTAAATAGAAATGATTTTAAATGTTCCTTTATTTTTTTTATAAATTTTTTTTTTTTATATATCTATTAATTTTTTAGTAAAAAGCAGTGAAAAAAGCAATAAAGCAGTAAGTGATCACTATGTTTTTAACAATTGTTGATTTTGCAGTAAACAATTTGTATGTACTTTTGAAATATAGCTGTTCTGTAGAGATATTAATAGAGGGTAAAAAATAAATAAATAAACAAACACCCATTTACATTTTTTGAGAGCAAATGCAAAAATATCGATGTATTGATTATGGAACAAAAACTGAGATATACATTTTAAGCTATTATGGCCGAAATCATAATGTCAGCTATTTTAGTTAATATTTTAATCATGATTATTTAATGCAATTAGCATGGGTGATTTGACCAAATGTTATATGAGTTTTTTTTTTCCCACAGTAGTTTTATTTATAAAAATAAAATCGCGATATGGACTAGTATCTGTAAATATTAAGCTGCAAAAAGACCATTTAAATATGAATTCTGCGTGTCTCTGAGTTATGAATGGCGCAGAAGCGTGGTTTTGTTTACTACTCGTACTGCGTGTGATGCTTGCGGTGATATTAACGTCTGTTGTCTCACTCAATGAGGACATAAATACATGAACAACATCTCCAGAACTGCTCTGAGAGTTACTTTGTGAGCATTTGACCGTTTCATTTGAGTAAAACTATCCTCCTCATATACACACAGAAATTTAAAGGTATTCACGACAACCTGTCAAAATAAAAGTTCGGTTTAACTTGAAGACATCGTGCCAGAAATATATTACTATATTTAGTAGAATGTATGTAATATTACTACTGTTGTTGAAAAATTAATAAAAAAATTTGTTTTAAAGAAATAATCACATATTTTTTTCATGTTTTAATATTGATGGTAAATTCTCTTTACTTTGCCAAAAAATATAATTTAATTATTATTAATTAAAAGATAAATTAAATTAATGTTTTGTCTTCATTGATAACTAGAAAAATGTAAATACACAACACAGAATTTCTCAGAGGAAAAAAAATCATAAAGCTATTGTAAGAATAAATAAAACTTGTTTTCATGCATTCAAATAATTAGACATTCTATTGAATTTGCTAACAATAAAACATAAGGTGAGGAGAAATTAAATATTTCATAGGGCCCAAAACATGTAATTTTTGTTAAGCTTTTAATGAATTGATGTTAAATTGTATGTTTCATGATTTTAATTAATTAGATATGCCTTTTAATTAATACAATTTAATTTAACCATTAAAAATGAGTCCAGAAAAAATTAAAACGGAAAAAAAGCTGAATCCAGACAAATTAAAACAGAAAATTTTGGAAAAAATAAAACTGATTTCCTAGGGCCCTATATATATATATATATATATATATATATATATATATATATATATTAGGGATGGGCGATATGGCCTAAAAAATTTATCACGATAATTTCAGGTATTTATTGCGATAACGATACCAATGACGATTCTTTTTATATATATACTAACTGGGGGAAAATCCGGTCCCGTTCCACTCCCGGAAGATTTACTCCCATTCCCTCCCACTTCCGTTTTTTTTTTTTTATTATTATTTATTTTTGGCCAAAATCTGTCAGTTACAGTAAAAATATAGCACAGATCACAGCGTGCCCACCTAAAATAAATAAAAACCCCAAATGTAGTTTTTTGTTATTATATTGAACTGAAAGCCAGTTTATGCAAAGTGTAGGCTACGTTGCACACATTACATTTTATGTAAATCATCCATGCTAACACACACGTTTTCTATTTGAATTTTGTTTTTTTCATTTGAAAGTAGACATTTCACTCTCTATAGATATATTTTTCAAAGACGGAAGTTTCTCGCTCAGAGACCTAAAGCGCACCCTGTTTGCTTTAAAGCGCAACGTTTCGTTGTTATTCTGAGTGTATACAAATAAACGTAGAGTCTTTACAGATTCGAAAGATGTATTAGGCTACTTTTATCTGTATGACCAAAAATTACGGAGATTTAAGAGCAAGTGAGCGCACCGGCGCCTGTCCTGCAGCGAGCGCGCTATTCAGCTCCACTCTCCACACAAACACTTCATTAGCGCACATTTCTCTAGGTTAACATCATATTGAGCGGCCATGTAAAGTTGCTACTACATGCATCTTTCAGATGAAAAGCCATATTTGAGGTCGATGAACGATAGTGTGTATTACCACATAGACCAGCCGTTAACGATCTGTCCGTCACGGACTGCGTCATTCACTTAACCAGCCACACCAAAGCAAACAGGAGGAGAGCGAGACAGGGCAACTAGTTCCGAATTAAAATATACAGTTTATAGTTTATTTATATAAAAGGTATATTTGTGTATAAAGTTGGGTATCATTACTATTCCCGGTCCCGCCCACTCCCGATGACATTTTTTCCTGTACCGTCCCAATCACGTGATTCGTAGCGATTTTGTTTCCCATCCCACAGGATTCCTGTGACCCATGGGATTCCCGAAAAAATGTCAGCCTCTACTCCGCATCTGATTTTCTATAACCAAACCAGTTCCAAATTGTGGAGGTAGCTGCTTGCTTAACAACAAGCTCCTCCTCAGCCTCACGTCCGCCTTCCGCCATGCTTGTTTTCACTCCGTTCGTTAACAGTGAATCGGTCGCGCACAAAACTACGTCATCAACTAGACTTATCGTTATTATCGCGAGGAGACAAATTTTTATCGTGAGGAGAATTTTCAACGGTATATCGCAAACGATAAGATATCGCCCATCCCTAATAATATATATATATATATAATATATTATATATATATATATATATATATATATATATATAGGCTGTATATAGAGTTGCACAATTCTGGATAAATTGAGAATTACAATTTAAAAAAAAAAAAAAAAAAAAAAAATATATATATATATAATATATATATATATATATATATATATAATATATATATATATATATATTATATATATATATATATATATATATATATATATATATAATAATAATTGTTATTTTTTGGTCTCAAATAGAAATCACAATTCTCACACGATTCTGAACTAAACAAAATAATGTGTGAAAAAATATGAATTGCTGCAGTCTATTTAAAAGTGTTTAATTTGATTGAATTATTAAACATTTTAATATATGCATTTAAAATCTAATATATTTAATACACCACAGGGCTCGACATTAACGCTTGTCCGCTTGTCCGGGACAAGTGAATGTTTTGGACGGGCAAGTGAAAGAGAAATTTACTTGCCCAATCGGACAAGTAACTTGAAAAAGTCAATACCAAAAACAATAATAACTGCCTTTATTTGTGATACAGCCTTTGTTATAGGGGTGTGCAATTATATATCGTTTGCGATAATTTCGTAATTGTTGTTTTAACAAGTAGCCTACATTGCAAGAATCAAACAAAGAGCACGCATAATTACGTAAAGTCGTCTAGGTTTGACTAGCTCACGTGCATTCTTTCACTGCATGATTCAGTATTACAATTACAATGCATGAAGAATGATCAGAAAATTCAAGATATGGGGGAGGAAAATGTATGCATTTATATCATTTCATATAGTTAATATCACACGAAGATCGAACGCCCTTTTTTTTTCTTTCTTTTGCTTCAAAAATCATCATGATTACAAATGATAACACTTCAATAAACAAGAAGTTAACATTTAAGAGACTTACGTTTTAGACACCATATTGCCTGTTTTTGCTCTATTTCACCAACAAAAATAACTCCAAACACAGCCACAGCGCTGTTTTGCGTCTCTGAGGAACATGACGGTGTTTCGTGCCTGAATGAATCAACCGTTTAAATGATTCGGTTCAGTCGCAATGACTCCCTTATTAACAGTGACTTGATGCCACCTACTGGTGGTTTTAATTTCACATTTACAGTATTTTTATTATTTCAAATATCAGTATTCAACGTTATATGTATCAAAACATTATTTATTCATTTGTAATTGCAGATTAAATTATTCCATGTCCCTCAGAGCTGCATTAAACAGTGTGTAAATATATCTGTTCCACTTCAGATGCAGCTTCTGTTTCCTCTGCATTGCAAAGATGCATTTTGTTGAAACTGATTTCATTTGTTTGGTAACAGCCCAAATGTCTTATTATACTAATTGACTGATTCAATTTCACTAATTTAATTATATATATATATATATAAGCATTTTTTTTAAGTTTACTATAAAATAATTATTTGTATTTAATTCTAACTTTTTATTTTAAAATATAATAGTATTATCACACTTTATTATTTTGTTCATTATTTAATTTAAAAAGGAAAATCTAAATAAACTAAATGTGTTTTCTATAACTACAATAAATAATTATATTTATAACTCAATTTAACTTAATTTTTTCTCTCCGGGCAAGTAACTTTTATACTCGGACAAGTAAATGACAAATTTACTTGTCCGAAGGACAACCACATGAGAATGCTTAATGTCAAGCCCTGCACCAATATGAAAAAGTGGTTTGAAAGAATGATTCAATGACTCACTCATAAATACTTCACTTTCATTACTGGATGAATCAGCGGTTTTGAACGAATCTCTTGAATGAATGATTCAATGACAAATAAATTATTTTTTTTAACCGTCACCTGTCGCCTCCTAGAGGCACAACAATGCAATCGACACGTTATTTGAAGGCCAGTCACTTTGAAAAGGGGATTTGCTCTATTATGATCGCTACCATAGACATCAATGTTTAAATCCAAACTATAAACTTTCATCTCAGTATTTCATATAATCGTTGTTATTTAGAAATCAGATCACGTGGGTGTTTGAATCAAGATCACGATCTTTTAATTAATCGTGCTGCTCTACACTGTAAAACCTAACAGTCAAATTTGCTAAATGAAATGAGTTCATTTAATTCAATTTTTTTTTAAGTTAATTCAGCTCTATATATATTTGTAATGTGAACTCAAAAGCTTAATTAGGTTAAGTATAGTATAGCAAGTATGTTTTGCTGGAAGTAAAGTTGCTATGTTATAAAAAAAATTTAGATACAGTAAAACAGTTCTCAACACCAGTTTGGATACGACAACAGAAACTAATACTAGGCTAACTAATGTAAGCAAAAAAAGTCCTTAAAGACAGTGCGAGTTTTTCACAGCTTAATATACTTTTAATAACTCTTTCAAATTTGTAGTCAACTGTATTTTACTACAGCCATATTACATGATTTCACTGATTTGGGCATTAAGTTTGTGCTTATAAGGAAAGGGAAGAGACATGTTGTGGCACAATAGTTGTTTTATTTGTTATTCAGTGTTTTTGTTGGTTGTGTAGGTCTGTGTGTGTGTGTGTGTGTGTGTGTGTGTGTGTTCAGTGTTGCTGATCTCATGGAGGACACATTTCCTAATCAAAAGTGCTGTCACTCCAGCACTGATTTGACCTGCATTTACCTGCAGAAGACACTGATTTCCCTGCCGCTCCAGCCATTTACCTGCTGGTTTTGACTGACAAAAGACAAGACACACTGACATTGAGTCTTCTGCTCAACACACCCGTCCTCTGACATGAATGTGTTTCTGAAGTATAATCATTTCTGAGTATTATCAATGTTGAAAACCGTTGTGCTGCACAATATTTGTGTGAGAAACGTCATACATTTTATTTTTCAGGATTCACAGATGAATAGAAAGTTCAAAAGAACATCATCTATTTGAAATAGAAATGTCTTTACTGACACTTTTGATCAATTTAATGCAGCCTTGATGAATAAAAGTATTAATTTCTTTTCCTCTTGTAATCTCATCAAACTTTTGAATGGTAATGTATCGCATTTTCCACAAAATATGAAGCAGCAGAATTTGTCAGTTTCATTGCATAAGATGCAAAATATCAAATCAAGTGGTTATCAAGTTTTGGTTATTTTTATATTTTTGAAGAATATAATTATCAATGTAAAACTTAATTTTGTGAAAAGTGTGCTTAAAACAAATGCTGTGTTGTTTGATCTTTTGTTATAATATTACACGTTGTGTGTGTGTGTGTGTGTGTGTGTGTGTGTGTGTGTGTGTGTGTGTGTGTGTGTGTGTGTGTGTGTGTACTGGTTTTTGTGGTTTACGGGGACACAAATGTGTATAATGACACGGGTATGACGGAGGTATTACAATCTGAAGGTGGTTTATGAGGACACTGTCTGTGTCCCTGTAAATCAAAAGGCTTAAAAAACATACTAAATGGTGTTTTTTTGAAGATCTAAAAATGCCTGTAGTCTCCTGTAAGGGGTAGGTTTAGGTGTAGGGTTGGTGTAGGACAATAGCACATACAGTAAGTACAGTATAAAAACCATATGAGAGTCCCCACTTTTCACAAAAACGAACATGTGTGTGAGTTTGTGTGTGTGTGTGTGTGTGTGTGTGTGTGTGCATGTGTGCGTGCGTGTGTGTGTGTGTGTGTGTGCGTGTGTGTGTGCGTGCGTGTGTGTTGTTCGGGGAAGGCCTGTAAACTCCTGCCAAGCTTGAGCTGCAGTGACGTCATGGAAAGCTGCTTTATTTGATTCTGTCTGTGTCTCGTTTAGCTTTGCTCACATCATATCAGCGGATTTTCAGCAGTTGTTTAGTTTGATACTGAGAAGCCCTGGGACTCTTTGTCTTTGAATAAAGCCGCTTAAACTGCGTAATATGAGGCATGTGAGCGACAGGGTTATTATCGCTAACTAAAACAAAAATTAAAAAGAAAACTGAAACCCTAAAAAACATTTTCATAACTTGACATGAATCATCATATGAAATAAATGTTAACTATAAATACACTACCAGTCAAAAGATTTTGAACAGTAAGATTTTTAATGTTGTTGTTTCTTTCTTTTTTTCTCTTCTTTTTTTAAGATTCAGCATATTATTATGATTTCTGAAGATCATGTGACACTGAAGACTGGAGTAATGATGCTGAAAATACAGCTTTGAAATGACAGGAATAAATTACATTTTAACATATTCTAATATAAAGCTGTTATTTTAAATAGTAAAAGAGACTTAAAAAACATTACTGTTCAAAAACTTTTGACTGCTAGTGTACATATAAATGAAAAAAAAAAAAAAGAGAAACGCTTGTCACCAAGGCGACATTTTTCTTTTTCTTTAGTTTAACTTAAAGTACTAAAATAACTAAAACTGAATTAAAAAAACAAACAACAACAAAAAAAAAAACGGTATAAACGTATTACAAAAAAACCCTGGCAAATCTTCTAAAACTTTAACTATAATTAAAAATATAGCTGCCAGCAGCGATTACCGGGGCCAAGCCCCTTTGGGCTGTTTTTGGCCTGTTTGAACGTTGGGACTTTATTCAGATGCTTTTAAACGTTGCACACGGTTTCCACGGTTAAACACTTAACGCATGGTTAAACACCCCTTATGAAAAATTAACCAAGTTTTTTTTTTTTTTTTTGTAGTAACCATGGTTTAACTAGGGTTTTTGCAGTAAAACCATAGTAACTACAAAATAAACCATGGTTTTAGCACAGTGACCATAGTTGAACTATGAACTATGGTTTATATAACTGTTGTTAAAGCATGGTATTAGAACCATGGTTTTTTAAAACCATGGTTTGCACCAAGGATATTATGGTTTTGAATTTTTAAATTAGTTTTTATTTTAATATCGTTTTCAAATTTCCTATAATTTCAGTTTAGTTTTAGTTAGTTTCATTAATGGTTTTGTTAGTTTTAGTTTAGTTTTTATTTTGTGAACACATTTCTATTTAGTTTTTATATATTTTAGTTTCAGTTTTAGTTTTAGTAATTATAGTTTGAATGTTTGCAGTTTACAGTTAATTCTTGTGGAAACCGCTTAATAATGAAAATAAAATAATTCTTTACAATTCAACAAAAAAAAAAAAAAAATATGCAACTTATATGTAGGTAAGTTTTCATATTCATGTTCATATTCATTCATATTAAATATGTAATCTTGTTTAATATGCCAGTAGTTTACAAACAACATGCTTATCAAGGTTTTCAGAGTTACTAGACAGCATCAGGCAGCTGAGTTTTTATCAGGGTTGGAGCTAAATTCTGCAGGACAATGGCCTCCAGTGCTGGATTTGAGGAAACATGCCCTGCGTCCCAATGTGCATACTATCCACCCTATCTATCCTAAATAGTATTAAAAATGACTAATATCACATAGAATTTAGCATGGACAGTGTGCACGTTGGGACACAGGCATGTTTTTTGCAACTAAAATGTTTTGAAACCTCATACTACTCAAAAATAAATGCGATATGGTGATTTAAATGATGTTTGCACTTTACTATAACGAGCCGCTGCAGCGCGCACGCGCTTCAGATGAGCAACAGAATCAATCCCAGTTCTAAAGCCGCCTTTACACAAAAACACAGAGCGGCTATCGCTGTCTCTCATCTCGGATATGTTTTATGCAGTCAAGACGGTGCTCGTGTCATGGACTCTAAGCGGACGTTACCATAGTAATCGCAAAGCGTGACAAAATGACTCTTCACTAAAGTCAGCTCATCCAAAACTTTTAATTCTGTGTCTGTTAATTCACTCTCATGTTATTCTCGCACGTCAAGCACGCTTTTAAACGTTCGTGCGCTGTAAGGTGTGCATTTTTATTATTTCCCATTTCATATTTTATAGTTATTTCCCATTTCATAGCCCGCGACTTGTTTTTTATATGCAAAAACTCATTCTCTGCGATACAGTAGGACGCAGCTCACATGCATGAAGCGCCATTTATTTATCTAAACAACCATAGGTCCGATTTTCTGCCACAGAATGAGAGCTTATCAAATCACGAACACGATTATTTATTTTTGCTAATTATTATTTTATTTTCGTTGGTTTTTCAGTTACTGTTGTTAGTTTCGTTTCGTTTTAGTTTCTCATTTATTTAGAAATTTTAATTTTATTTCAGTTTACGAAAATGTTTTTTGACCAATAGTTTTAGTCTTAGTTTCAGTTTTCGTTTACGAAAAGCTTAGATGTGATCATACTTTGAAAAGCACAACATCTGGAAAAGAAGCACCTTCAGCATCATTTCTTGCCACAGCAAACATGCTGGTCTGGACATGTGTGACACTGGATTCAAACCCATGATCCAACGGCTCGCGAAACAGTGGATTAGCAGAGCGTGCCACTCAGTTGGCACACTTTTACTGGGTTGCAGAGGAAAGGTTTAGATGTGAGAATGAGCTCCCCAATACAGTTCTTTAGCATTTTAACCAGCGTAATATGCAAAGTTAATTTAATTGTAACGCAGCTTATGGTTAACTTGATAGCTGAAGAGTCGCATTAAATAGTATGGTAACTGGTTAGCCTGTAACTTATTAGCATGCTAAGCTTACGAGCAAAAGACGACAAACACAGGCAAAGTCAACTTTCCAGAGGAATTTCTTGGGAACGGTAGAGAATATCAAAAATCTGTTCAGTCATTTTTGTGTGGCTCAGTCCAAAGATCGTATGATCAGATTTTGGACAAAATTGAACAAAATTTGTAGGAAGAGTAGCAATAAAAATGTTTTTCATTTACTTCAATATGGCTGACAGGCACATTCAAGGAAAATGACAAATGAGACAGCATCAGAATCGGCATAACCAAGGGAATGAAATGATATTAAAACAATATCTTTTGAACAATGTTTTCAAAAGTTATAAGAGTTTTTGCAATAATCATTATATAGTTATAAGAGTTTTTGCAATAATCATATCTCTGGAACCTTAGGTGGCGCAAAATTGATATCTTCAGATTCGCCATGACCCAAGGAATCCATATAAACAGAGTTTATAATTTTCTGATTGAGTGTTCAAAAGTTATAAGCAAAAATGATCATTTTTGGTATCTCAAGACCCATAGGTGGCACTGTTCCCAACTTTGGCTTGGACCCTCAGATCATGGTGTTGATGAAGCGTACCAAGTTTCATTTCGATTGATCAACGTTTGGCCGAGATACAACCTCTGAAACAATTTTGGGTCGACCTCGTTAACTTCACAGCAAAATAACTTTATTTTTCACTAGACGGTCAAAACATTCTGTTCAGTCATTTCTGTGCAGCTCAGTCTGAAGATCATCTGAGCCAAGTTTGGGAAGAATTGGACAGATTTTGAAGGAGGAGTAGCAATAAAACTGTTTTTCATTTTATTCAATATGGCTGATACGTACATTAATGGAAAATGACAAATGAGACAACGTCAGAATCGGCATGACCGAAGGAATCCATAGACATAAATATTATATTTTTCTGACTGACTGTTCAAAAGTTATAAGCGAAAATGTGAATTTTTGGTATGTCACGACCCATAGATGGCGCTGTTCCCAACTTTGGCATGGACCCTCAGATCATGGCGTTGATGAAGCAAACCAAGTTTAGTTTTGATTGATCAAAATTTGGCCGAGATACAGCCTCTGAATCAATTTTGGGTCGACTTTAAGTTCACATCATCATAACTTTTAAACAAAGATGAATAAAAAAAACCCTGTTCAGTCATTTCTGTTCGTCTCAGTCCAAATATCATCTGATCCAATTTTGGGAAGAATTGGACAGATTTTGAAGGAGGAGTAGCGAAAAGAAAGAATACTGTACTTTTTAAAATGACCGCTACTGTAATGGGTGGAGTCTTAATGTAAGCTATTGACTGTGATCAGCATGAAGAGAGTAATCAGATGTACCAAGTTTCATTTTTCTAGAATTAGGGGTTCAGGAGTTATTACCCTTTCAATTTTTAATTTTTGAACTGGTGGTGGCGCTATAGAGTTGGTTCTAGAGACCCCAAATTTGGTCAGATCACTATTCATGGCCATCTCTACAATTGTGCCAATTTTCATAATTTTCCTATGTTCCCTTCATAGGGCTGCCATAGACTCCCATTGGACGAAAATAAAATCATACGATTTCAATAGGGGCTACAGCCCATTCTGGGCTTGGCCCCTAATGAATAGGAAATCTAAAACTCAAAACTGTAATAGTAAATGCAGCTCATGTGGAGTCACACTCTCTACCAGCTCTCATATAAACCGGTTTTATGTGACGTGAGTGATGTTTACTGATGCGCTGACTGTAATAATGGTGATTAATAAACTCATGTTTAATGTGTCAGACGCGCGACGCTTCATTTGAATCAGCAGATTCTCATTGACAGACATCCGTCATTATTTGCTCGTTAAACATGTTAAATTAGACAAACACAACATTAAACATGATCAGTATTTCAGACGGACAGCGGACTGAGATATGATCATACAGCACTGATACAGTGAAACATCGGTGACGTGTTTGGTTTGTTATCTTTCATCTGAAGGCTTCTGGTTAAATGACTGAGCATTAGTTTAGCAGACAAATATAAACTGCAGATGTACTGTAGAGAGATGGATAGACGGCGCTCGCACTACTAACCGCATCGCTCTGTTTGTTTTGTTTTGATGATTTTTTTCAAGCTCCGTTTTGTCTGAGTGCCTCCTGCTCTTTTAGGCGTTTAATGGCTTGCTAATATTTATTTAGCATTCACACAGTTTAACACCTGGTGACAGCTGTGTTATTAAGAGCACTTTTATATAACCGTAAACACTCGTGTTTAGTTATTGTGCTGGTCTCAGCAGTCTACAGTCGTGGCCAAAAGTTTTGAGAATAACATAAATATTTGTTTTCACAAAGTTTGCTGCTAAACTGCTTTTAGATATTGGTTTCAGTTGTTTCTGTGATGTACTGAAATATAATTACAAGCACTTCATACGTTTCAAAGGCTTTTATCGACAATTACATGACATTTATACAAAGAGTCAGTATTTGCAGTGTTGGCCGTTCTTTTTCAGGACCTCTGCAATTCGACTGGGCATGCTCTCAATCAACTTCTGGGCCAAATCCTGACTGATAGCAACCCATTCTTTCATAATCACTTCTTGGAGTTTGTCAGAATTAGTGGGTTTTTGTTTGTCCACCCGCCTCTTGAGGATTGACCACAAGTTCTCAATGGGATTAAGATCTGGGGAGTTTCCAGGCCATGGACCCAAAATTTCAACGTTCTGGTCCCCGAGCCACTTAGTTATCACTTTTGCCTTATGGCACGGTGCTCCATCGTGCTGGAAAATGCATTGATCTTCACCAAACTGTTGTGGATTGTTGGAAGAAGTTGCTGTTGGAGGGTGTTTTGGTACCATTCTTTATTCATGGCTGTGTTTTTGGGCAGAATTGTGAGTGAGCCCACTCCCTTGGATGAGAAGCAACCCCACACATGAATGGTCTCAGGATGCTTTACTGTTGGCATGACACAGGACTGATGGTAGCGCTCACCTTTTCTTCTCCTGACAAGCCTTTTCCAGATGCCCCAAACAATCGGAAAGGGGCTTCATCGGAGAATATGACTTTGCCCCAGTCCTCAGCAGTCCATTCACGATACTTTCTGCAGAAGATCAATCTGTCCCTGATGTTTTTTTGGAGAGAAGTGGCTTCTTTGCTGGCCTTCTTGACACCAGGCCATCCTCCAAAAGTCTTGGCCTCACTGTGCGTGCAGATGCACTCACACCTGCCCGCTGCCATTCCTGAGCAAGCTCTGCACTGGAGGTGCCCTGATCCCACAGCTGAATCAACTTTAGGAGACCAAAGTTTTGAGAATGACACAAAAACATCCTCCGAGAGCAACTTCTCCCAACCATCCAAGAACAGTTTGGTGATGAACAATGCCTTTTCCAGCATGATGGAGCACCTTGCCATAAGGCAAAAGTGATAAGTAAGTGGCCTGGGGAACAAAACATTGAAATTTTGGGTCCATGACCAGGAAACTCCCCAGAACTTAATCCCATTGAGAACTTGCAGTCAATCCTCAAGAGGCGGGTGGACAAACAAAACCCCACAAATTCTGACAAACTCCCAGCATTGATTATGTAAGAATGGGCTGCCATCAGTCAGGATGTAGCCCAGTAGTTGATTGACAGCATGCCAGGACGAATTGCAGAGGTCTTGAAAATATTGTGTCTTTGCTTAAACTTAATGTAATTGTCAATGAAAGCCATTGGCACTTATGAAATGCTTGTAATTTTACTTGTAACTTTAACATCTGACAAAAAGATCTAAAAACACTGAAGCAGCAGACTTTGTGAAAATTAATATTTATGACATTCTCAAAACATTTGGCCACGACTGTACATCAGTGCCTCTCCACCTTTTTGACTCCAGTGCTTCTCCAGTTATTTTTATTTACAGAAACTACTAGTGATTTATTGATTGTATTATTATTTATATTTAAAAAAAAAAGAATTATCAACAATAACATCAAATAAAAATATAATGTTTATTTATAATATAGTATTCATTCATTCATTCATTCTAGCTATTTGTACCTGAAACTTGACAAATTTCCATGACCTTGTAAGATTTTATTATTTTAATTTATTTTGAATAAATGTAAGACTTTACTCATATCCCAGTTTTCTAAATTAATGGGAATCTTGATTCTTGAATAATTAAATAAGAAATATGTCTTGATTTCTTGTTGTTTTTGGTTGATAAACTTTAATTAAAAAAATACAATTTATTTAGGTATTTTTTAGGTAATTTATACAAGGTATTTTTTTTACCTTTTCATTTTAATTGTACTTTTATAAAAGTAGTTTTACGCTTTTGTAACTTATATTGATTTTAAAAAATATGAATATTTAGGTTTAATTTATATTTTATTTTTGTTTTGATTTCTCTTTTATTCCACTTACCAACTTAATTTTTCAGTATTGTTACATGCTTTTGTCATTTTTATTTTTTATTTATTTTTAAATATTACCATTTAGGTTTTCATTTATTTTTATTTTTATTTTAGTTCAGTTCTAGTTTTTATTTATTTTATTCCCGCTTACTAAGCGCTCCAACTAAGTGCCAAGGCATTCATTTTTTTTATTTCCACTTAAGATTTTAATCTAATAGTATGTTATATAACTTCTTGAAGAACTTGTCATACTGTCAGAAGTGCTCCATTTTTAATTTGTAATAAGTCTGATGGACTCTGGGTTGTTTGCAGGATCGAGAGCAGTAGTAATGGTGATGATCGACTGACACTCAGAGGCGGACAGTAGTGAAGTGTTTTTACTCTGCTGTAAAAGGACTTTTCAAGAGTCAGTACTTTATCAGAGTGCTTTTCTTTAGAAAACTTTATTTCACAACATTCCAAAACATAATATTGTACTTTTTACTGCACTACGTTTCATATTAAATATCATTTAATACTTAATTACATTAGAAATCTAGTACTTTATTTCTTTTACTCAAGTAAAAATAATTCAAAGATTTACTTAAGAACATTAAAAATGTAGTAATTTCTTGTACTTAAGTATTAAAGGTAAAAACAAAACAAAACAACAACTTTAATTTATGAAATGTAGTGCAGTAAAAAGTATAACATTGTGCTTGGAATGTAGTGAAGTAAAGTTTTCCAAAGAAAAACACTCTGATAAACTACAGATACTTTTTAAATTTACTTGAGTAAAGTAAAAATACTTCACCACTGTCTGCCTCTGCTTTCTCTCTCTCTCTCTCTCTCACACACAGACACACAGACACACACACACACAGACACACACACACAGACACACACACACACAGACACACACAGACACACAGACACACACACACAGACACACACACACACACAGACACACACACACACACACACACACAGACACACACACACACACACACACACACACACAGTCAGCAAACTCAGAATATTATACAAATCTGCAATAATTAAATATGTTAAAAAAATACAAATATCATTTATGTATTTAATCCATTTTATTAACCGATGTCTTTGATCTTCTATGATCCAGTTCACTCATACTAAGCAGAAATAACTCATCTGTGTATATTTGAGTTATTGCTGAATAGTGCTGATCTTTCTTCTGCTGCGTCATATTCTTCATGTGATTAGTTTGAGCGCGTCTCTACTGTACAGACGAGAATCTACATCTCCTTCAGTCTGAGTCACTTCTGCTGGGAAAGAGCTTTACATTTGTACAAGAAGAACTTTTATATTAAAAACAAACAAGCCCTGCTCGGATTTAAAAAATAACTCAAAAGTAACGTAACACATTACTTTACATAAAAAGTAACTAAGTAACGTAATTAGTTACTTTTTTTGGGAGTGACGCAATACTGTAATGCATCACTTTTAAAAGCAAGTCTCCCGACACTGTTTGTGTTCTGTGTCCTGCAGACGGTTCAGACGCACCGGCCGCTCTTCGTGGCTCTTCACTGTCAGGAGGTCGGAGGGAAGAACTACGAGGCGTCTATGACACACGTGGACAGCTTCATCAAGTAAGTTCCTCTGAAGCGAGTGTGAATCCGGTTCCTGATCAAACAGCGGCTCCAGCTCCTGTGTGTGTGTGTGTGTGTGTGTGTGTGTGTGTGTGCTTTCAATATCGTCTCATTATTAAAGACCAAAGCCAATATTTACACGCACCTGAGCAGCTCAACCACACTGTTTGTTCAGCACAACCTGCAGACGCTGTAGAGAAACAAAACCACAACCATCACTGAGGACTGACTGAGAGTACTACGGTATTACTATGGTTCTTCAGACGTGTACCAACTCTTTGATACCATACACGCATTTCTGAAGCTCTAAATGATCAATCTTTGCTGTTAAAGCTGCTTCTCCTCATGTCTTCTGTCTCTGGTTGATAGTTTACAGCTTTTTATCCAGTAAAGTGTAATTGTAATTTTTAGTGTAATTGTTCAGCTGCTGCTTCTCGTGTCAAATTGACTGATTTTGATCAAGTAAGCGTCAGAATAACTGCAGTCATATCTCCAGATGAACTCTTACTGGACTGAAGCAGCTCAGCTTTAATCATTTTCTAGAAAAATCAGAGCGTCTCAAATCTGATCTTCAGGATCTTTTGAGGAGCGTTTGTTTCCAGAAGCTTAAGAATTTAATTAATATAAATTTATTGTACAAGACGTCAAAGTCAAAATACGACTGAATGAATTCAAGGTGCACTTTTTCATTATGCAAAAAGCAGGTTATAAGCATTTTGAGTTTCTTCTTACAATATTCTTAGCACCATATTATACAGCCTCAGTGACTTTTGCAAAAATAAAATATATACAGACTTTTATGTGCGCACGAGAAACCATTAAACTTAAGATATAGGACAGCGCACGCTGAGCCACCGAATGTGCCATCAGCACATTTCAGTGTTTTTTTGTTTTTTTTACAGTACCAGTCTTTTTTATAAACCCTTGAACTTGGCACATTTTATGTCATCAGCCCATTTTGCATCATGGTGTCTGTGCCACCACGGAGGATGTGTTAAATTGGACATAAGGCCTTGATATTAGAGGTACAACCATAAGTAAAGCCAAAATTTGAGCAAGTAGCTCTTTATTACTCCATGTGCATCCACGCTCTTGTTTTATTCATAGTAAGATGGCAGTGATGCACAAAGGAAATAGGTTATATAAAACTAGAAACTGTAATGCGTGAGCATGCAAAAAAGTTTCTTGTGTGCATGTAAACGTCTGTATGTTTTTATTTATTATTTATTTTAGGGGCTCTGTTTGTTAATGTCACTCTTTTTTCAGAAAAAACCTGAAAAAAGAATAATATTTACAGATGACTGTACTACATACCAAATACAATGCTGAAAATAATGCTCTTTGAACCTTTTGTTTAATATGTGACCCTGCAGCACAGAAGCAGTCATAAGCAGCACAGCTATATTTGTAGCAATAGCCAACAATACACTGTATGGCTCAAAATTATACATTTCTCTTTTATGCCAAAAATCATTAGGATATTAAGTAAAGATCATGTTCCATAAAGATATTTAGTAAATTTCCTACCGTAAATATATCAAAACTTCATTATTGATTAGTAATATGCATTGCTAAGAACTTCATTTGAACAACTTTAAATGCCTTTATGACTGGTTTTGTGGTCCAGGGTCACATGCGGTCTGAAAATCTACTGAGAGGTTTGGAAATTTGAGTCTGGAAAAGTATGGAATTTTGAAATGGAAAATGTGTAGGAACCCTGAAATCAGCATTGCATTATATGTTTGGATCATTTCAATCTCATCTTACTGAGACATATTACTGGAGATATAGAGCGACCGCTGATATTTAGATCATTTTATGTCAGTATCTGCTCTACTGTTAGAAACATCTCACTGATTTACATCACAAGCATCAGAATTTCATCATATTAATATCAGCATCTGCAGCAAATTCATATTGTTGCTCAGTTTGAGTCTCTGAATAAAATTGAGCTGTTTTTCGTTCATATTCTCACTGTATCAGACTATAAATGACTTTTTGCAAACTGATTTTTTAGAATTCTTTTTTTTTTTTTTTTTATGGTGAGGCTCAAAAACTTCCATTTAAAAATAACTTTATTTTATTTTTTTTACTTATTGTGACTATCATTTGGACTATTACAGTACTTCATGTCAGTTTTTAAAGGGATAAGTCGTCAGCAACAGGTACACTGAGATATTAATTTTAATAATATTTAAAATAAATATAAATAATAGTAAAATCATGCTGGAATGCTTTTAAACACACATGCAAACCAATTTATTAAAAAAAATAATAAAAAAAAAATTATCCAAAGGCTCAAAAACTGTTCCAACAATGACTCACCAACCACAACCCCCATTATTTCATATGACAGCTTTTACACAGTTAATTAGTCAGTAACAGATACACTGAGGTATTATGGTACATTGACAGTATCAGAAGACATAACCACAACACTACATGATTATTCATATACAGTATGTGACCCTGGAGTCATAAGGGTCAGTTTTTTTGGAATTGTGATACATTTCATCATCTGAAAGCTGAATAAATAATCTTTCCATTGATGTATGGTTTGGACAATATTTGAGATAAAGCTATTTGAAAATCTGGAATCTGAGGGAGCAAAAAAATCTAAATATTGAGAAAATCACCTTTAAAGTTGTCCAAATGAAGTTCTTAGCAATGCATATTACTAATCAAAAATGAAGTTCTGATATATTTATGGTAGGAAACTTACAAAATATCTTCATGGAACATGATCTTTACTTAATATCCTAATGATTTTTAGCATAAAAGAAAAATGTATAATTTTGATCCATACAGTGTATTGTTGTCTATTGCTACAAATATACCTGTGCTGCTTATGACTGCTTCTGTGCTGCAGGGTCACACACATTATGGCACTTCAAAGAATCATCATTTCCACTGCATGAAATACCTTGTTATTACCGTGGTGTTTTGCAGTAAGAGTGTTGAGCATCACGTGTGTTTTGTGTTGTTTTGTCAGAGAGCTGCTGTCCAGTGACGCCATGAAGGACTTCAACCGCGCTCGTGTCTACCTCGACAAGAACTACAAATCCCAGGAGCAGTTCACAGTAAGTCCCTCAGAGCTGTGTTTGCTGCAGGAGTTTGTGTAGTTTCTGGCTGCAGGTTCACTGCGGAGCCGCTAGGGGGCGCCCTGCCTTCAGATCAGACATTTACTGTAGATATAAATGACCAGTTCTGCTCATTGTTTACACGTTTAATAATAGTGTGTATGGTTCATGTGAATGACATATGTCTGCTTGACATCTGCACAACCTATTTAAGTCAAGTAAGCAGGAACGTTTAGATGTTTAGGTTTGTGGGAAGAATAAAATGAAGTCACGTACGTCTTTATCTTGTGATATTTGATATTTTATGTGATTTAATTTTCAATTAAAGTCAGGTTTATTGCACAAAAATCCATAATATTAATGTTTATAAAACTCAGTGCATATGTTTTACATGTGTGTGTATTTGTTTATTTATAGATTATTTATATCACACACACATTTATTTAAATATAAAACCAAAAATGTTTTATTTTTTTACAAAATAAAAAGGAAAGTTAGAAGACAAACTCCTTATATATATATATATATATATACTTTTTAATTAATATATTAACTTAGATATTTGTGTTTTTGAAAAGTTTTGAGATGCATGAATTGATTAATGTGTGTTATTCTTGTGCTATTTAAGATTTTATGTGATTCAGTCTTGTTTCATTCAAGTCGGGTTTGTTTCACATTACACATTGTTTTATAGAAATCCATAATAATAATGTTTTTAAAAACAAATTTTAAAAATGTTTTTATTTTATGCAGTGTTCACACACACACACACACACACACACTTATTTATATAGAAAACCAATAATGTAACTGAGAGCAAAAACCCCCTATATATAATAATAAATTAAAATATTAACTTAAGTCTAGAAGCATAAATTGATTTACTTGTGTTTTAATCTTCTGACATTTGATATTTGATGTGATTAGCTCTTCTGTTTTGTTCAGTTCAAGTCAGTTTTATTTCACATCGTTTCAAAACAGCTTTACAGAAATCCATAATATTAATCTTTAGAAGATCTTAGTCTTATTAGAGCCGCGTGATATGATAGTTAGCGTTTGGAGGTGATATAAACCATCAGCTAGTTGAGATGTATAGTTAGTATAATAACTTCATGTGAGTGTATGTGCATGGGTAAAGTTGGATATAAATATGATGATAAAAGCTGAAAACAACACAAACGTCAGATGAAGCCTGATCACATGATGATCTGTTGATTCTTGCACAGTTCAGCCGTCACGAGTGATTCAGATATTTGTCTTCATGGGTTCTGCGTTTATGAACATCCATATCTGGATAATATCAGTTTTGTAATCTCATAAATAGTCCTAATCAGTTTTCCTTTAGCGATCCGTCTTCAGGTTGAGTTTCCTGCGGCTGCCACTAGATGGAAGCAGAAACCCAGAAATCACTGCAGAGGAGCGAGAAATACTGCACTTCAGCAGGGAGAGATGATTCTAGATTATTATATTTTGGCAAGATGTTTGCTGATACTATTATAAACGCTATATTAATAGATCATTCATGCACATTCAAATATAAATGCATGTATACTATTTAAAAAGATAAGTCAAACATTTTATGATATTTCTAACTTTCTGAACACTGCAAAAGATGTTCTTCCTCAGTATTTCTGTCTTGTTTTCTAAACATCCTTCAATCAAGATGCATTTACTGGAGATGAAATATGAAGATATGAATTCTTGTTTTTCTGAGAAATTGAACAAAGTGAGTTTTTGCTTTAAACAAAAACAAATATCTGCCAGTGGCCTCAAAAAAGAAAAGAAAAGCATGCTTTAACTCTGAATCAAGTAGATTTTTCTGACTCCATTGACCGATATTTGTTCTTGTTTAATCGTAAACTCAGTTCATTTTGATACATTTTTCAGAAAAGAAGACTTGATTTGTTTTCTCCAGCTTCTCCAGTAAATGTATCTTGATTTACGGATGTTTAGATATTTGTGCTGGAAAGCAAGACGAGAGAATCCGATCGGTGTATCAGACAGTCAATAAACCTGTCGCTCAGACAGACGCGTGCCATTTAACCGCACGCTGCATTTGTTTTGCTCGGGTAACTGTTTGTTGTCTGCTCGAGCTGTCAATTTTCAGATAATGTGAGTTGAGAGAGAAAGAGAGAGACAGACAGACTGAAGGAGATTCAGCTCCCCGTGAACAGTTTCTGTTTCCATGTAATATAAATCTTTTAATATATAAAATAATTGGTTTTATAAATAAATTTGCTCTCTCTCCCTCTGTTTATATGTGTGTGTGTGTGTGTATTTATTAGAAATTTATTAGAATGAGTACATTATTATTCATGAGCCTAAAAACAAGATGCAAGCAATCAGAATATTGTACCTGGTGGTGAGGAGTGCTCAATGTTAACATGAAATATATGCCATTATCTATATTGTTATACTGTGGAACAGTTATGGAGGCCATTCATAATTCAGAGGTCAACTGCTGCTCTGCCTATAGTTATAAATGGCCCTATAGTATACAGTGTTTAATAGACAGCTGTTTTACTCAATTCTGCTGGGGTGAAATTCAGTGCAGTCATATATATATACACATATACACACATGCATATATACAGGGATTGAAGTGAACTTCTTCACTCACCAGCTAATTTGGCTTCTACATTAATTTATTCATAACTTCTTCTAGCCAAAAAACAACAGCTGTCTACACTGGACATGACAAAGCGACTGTTGCAAATCATTTTGTGTCAGTACTAGGGGTGTGCGATATTCACAAAAAATAATATCTCAATATTTTCTGTGATTTTACCAATAAAGATAATTAAACGATAGTATGCTGAGTGTGTTGTGGTGCGATCGTAAGGACTGTCGTGGACAGCTGACTCCTAAAGTTGTTGATGTTCTTCATGTTCTGTGTGGTGGTCAGTTCACAGCAGTGATGGAAATTAATCTTTTCCAATAAGTTTAAATTGATTTTTACCTTTTTATGGGCATTTTTACCTTTTTATAAAGCCATTTTTTCTAAAAGTGTGCATCATCTTTAGAGTCAGATTCTTACATTTATCAATCAATTATAGTAATACATTTAGGCTGTTACTAAACAAATGAAATCAGTATCAACAAAATTCATCTTTGCAGAAGTTGCATGTGAATGGCATTTAGATGTATTCACACACGTTAATTCAGCTCAGAGGGACATGGGATGCTTTAACCTGCAGTTACAAATGCATTAATAATATTTTGATATTTTAAACATGAAATGCTGAACACTGATATATTTGAAATTGTTTTAAAAATAAAAAGATACTTTAAATGTGAAAGTGAAACCGCCAGCAGGTGGCAGCAAGTCACTGTTAACAAGTGAGTCATTGTGATTGAACCGAATCATTTAAACGCTTGATTCATTCAGGAACGAATCACCGTCATGTTGCTCAGAGACTCAAAACAGTGCTGTGGCTGTGTTTGGAAGGATTTTGTTGTTGAAATAGAGCAAAAACAGACAATATAGTGTCTAAAACATAAGTCTCTTGATTATATATACAGTGTGAACTTATTGTTTATTGAACTGTTGTATAAAATCAATATCACATTTGTAACCATACTGATTTTTTTAAAGTTATATTGATTAACTATAGGAATTGATATAAATAGATACATTTTCTGCCCCCATGTCTTGAATTATGTGATCATTCTTAATGTATATTAATACTGAATCATGCAGTGAAGGAACGCACTCCTAATGCGCACGCGCAGTAAGTTAGTCTAACCAGACTTCATCACGTCGTGTATGCGTGCGCTCTGGAGGTGTGTTTTGTTTGGTTTTTGCAACATACTCGATAATGTCATGATGTCTCACGAGTTCAGTATTTGTGCTAAACCTGCACAGAGTTGGCTTGCATGAACTTCCCCAATAAACACACACACAACACACACTTAAAAACTATTTATTTTTATTTATTTTAATAATATAAAGTCTTTAGTTTGTCTTTGTTGAATTGAAACACGACCTGTATTTGTTCAGGGTTTAACAGCAGGATTCTGAGTGATGCAGATTGAAGTGATTCCTCTTGAAACTAATCTTTCTCTCTTTGTGAAATAGTTAAGGGTGATCCTCAGGAATCTGCTGTGTGTGTGTGTGTGTGTGTGTGAGAGACAGTGTGTGTGTGTGTGTGTGTGTGTGTGTGTGTGTGTGTGAGAGACTGTGTGTGTGTGTGTGTGTGTGTGTGTGTGTGTGTGTGAGTGTGAGTGACAGCCGCGTCTCTGACGGCGTGTTTTACGGCTCTTGTAAAGTATACGGGAGGTAAAATGTCAATTAGAGGAAGCATCCCTGATCATTCAGCTGCCGTTCACTAGTTCCACACCATTAATATTTATCATGCCGCTCTGCCCCGGGGCCTAGAGGCTCATGGGTAATGATGTGCACTAATGTCCGCCCCTTATTACCGCAGCGTGTGTGTGATATTAAGCGTTCCTGTCACAATGCGTTACAGCGGCTGCTAACACACGCTGAGTCTCGCCACGACCCGCGGCTTTAATTAGGACGAGTCCGAGGCCAGCGCTGTTATCACTTCAGCCAAACTCAGCAGCACAGGCTTTAAACGTTTAGTTTGATCACATACAAGGCCATTAAAAATAGTTTAAATAAATAGTTAATTATAATTTAAGAGGTCTTAAATTTGAGGAGGGAAAAACAGTCGCCGTGATACAGATATGTAATTATTAAACTTCAAAAGACAACGATGCTGTTGCACATTTACAATCAATTAATGACACACATTTATGGCTAACAATCGCTTATGATGCATCTTTGATGAACTGATTTGTAGATTATAATGTTGTAGTTGTTTGTAAGATGCGTAGTTTGTCTCTGGTGTTTCTGAAAGAGCAGCTGAAGCAGTAAAGTAAATAAGAGTCATGATGTATTTCAGACTTATATATATATATATATATATATATATATATATATATATATATATATATATATATATATATATATATATATATATATATATATATATATATATATTTTTTTTTTGGTTATTATTGGTATGTTGATTCCTATATTTCGCTCATATATATGAGTCCTGCTGTATTTTGAGCTTGTTTATGATTAAAAGTCAGTCCTTATGCATTAAATCTTCTCTCCAGGCTATTATTGGTATTTTGGTCACACAATAAACAGTATCTGGCAGTTAAATCAACATAACCTCGTATATCTTGTCTTTGAACTGCCACGTCACAGGAAAGAAAGACTAAGAACTGTATTTAACACATTTGATGTATAGATTTTATTAGTATCAGCACAATAATCTTTTGATTGCCTTCCTTTAAACACATTATTCAGCAAAATCCAATGTCGATGGCCATGTGCTGTGTGTGTGTTGATATATGAGAACATAAACCGATTTCAGTACATGTGTAATCTTGAGTAGTTAAATGTGATAAGCAGCCTGTTTAATTAAGTCAAACAATTTGAGACATTTTGAGGTTGTAAGGGTTTGTTCTGTAACGGCAGGTGATATTAATTTTATTTGTGGAGGTTTTAAAAGGTCCTGAATTTGCAGGAAGGCTGCATCAGCGCGAGTGTTTTCTGCGAGTCTCTCGGTGATCTCACACCCGTCTGTCTCCGTCTCCGTCGGATGAGTGTGTGCTGACGGCTGATAACATGCGCTGTTATCCCGGCGGATTAGACTGGTGTCAGCCGCTGTAATGCCATGAATCCTTACACAGAGAAGAGCCCATCTGAAGAGTGACACTGAGAGGAAGCGTGTTTGAGGAGAATAACACACTGTGTGTGTGTGTGTGTGTGTGTGGATGTTTTCAGCTCTCATTTGTGCTCATTAGTATTAAAGTTCAGTGTGTGTCGTCCTGCAGCGTTTTTGTTCTCTAGACATCAATGATTCCTCAACTTTTGTGATTTATGAACTTATGATCATAATTGAGCATCAAGAACACACTAATAGTTTAAATAATTAAATAAGTTATTTAACTTATTAGTAATAAGTTAAATTATTTTTTAAATTGAAATTACTTAAAAAAATATTTATTTTAAGTGTAAAATTAAGGATGATGATAATAATAATAATAATAACTTGTTTTATAACAAAACATTTTTTTTCAATCATTTACATTTTTTAATAATTAAAATATATATAAAAAAATCACACTTAATATGGTATAAACACACAAAAAATAAAGCTGTAAGCTGAAATCATAAGTTTTCTTTTCTGTGAAGTTTATGCTTAAAATGGGTAAAAAAATATCTGCAAATGGGGTGAGAAAAATAAACTCGTTTTTACTTTGAATGAAGTTGATTTTTCTGACCGCATTGACACATTTGTTCCAGTTTTAATCATAAACTCGCCTAATTTTGATCAGTATCTCAGAAAACAAGACTTCTAATCTCATGTAATTTTGCATTTATTGTTTTTATTTGAAGAACACACCAAATTAGAATCTTGAATCTTCTGGAATTACAGAATGAATTGTGGTTAATGAATTTAATTGAATACACTGCCATTCAAAAGTTTGTAGAAATTACAATTTAAAAAAAAAAAAAAGTTTCTTAAAGAAGCCTCTTCTTTTTATTATGGCTGCAACAATTTGATCAAAAATATGGTAAAAACAGTGAAATATTATTACAGCGTAAAATAGCTGTTTTCTGTGTGAATATGTGTTAAACTGTAATTTATTTCTGTGATGCGCAGCTGTATTTTCAGCATCATTACTGCAGTCTTCAGTGTCACATGATCTTCAGAAATCATTCTAATATACTGATTTACTGCTCAACAAACATTTCTGATTATTATCAATGTTGGAAACATTACATTAATGTATTTACGTTAATAAATTTTATATTTCAGGATTCACAGATGAATACAACATTCAAAAGAACAGCATTTATTTGAAATTGAATTTTTTTCTAACATTATAAATGTCTTTACTGTCACTTCTGATCAATTTAATGCATCCTTACTGTATAAAAGCATTATTATTCAGATGTATTCGGGCCAGTGAGGATGTGAGACACTACTCTAAACATAACCAGCTTAAAATATCACAAACTAAATCCAGTGTCTCTTATTCCAGTGCGGGACAGAGCCGGTCGAGGCCGTTTGAATGTGCAGGACGTCACTGGAGTAATAATGTAGAGCAATAATTCACACACACCATCAGTCACGCTCTACTAAACACACACACACACACAGACGTCTGGATGTGTGCTGAGCGACAATCGATGAATCTGCCATCAGACGTGAATTATGAGGGCGAGGCGCTGGAGAAATTTGGAGCGAAATATATACGCGGCTAATGGATTATATAGAAACAGATGCATCTGATATGAGCGGCCCTCAGAGAGGAAACACGGCTCTGACACACACACACACACACACACACACACATGTAAGCGCTTGTAAACCCGCGCAGTGTGTGTGTGTGGTCAGATTGGTTTAGCAGGGGTGAGTAAATCACCTGTGTGTGTGTGTGTGTGTGTGTGTGTGTGTGTGTGTGTGTGATGATGATGTGTGCGGAGCGTGTGTGTCTGCCCTCGGCCCCGTGTGAGTGTGTGTAAGGGCCACAGTGAAGGTGAGGCTGTCATATCGATCTTTTTAGTGCTAAAATATGAGCCACTTTACTCTGCTCCCCAGCGCAGTGATGTGAAAAATAATAACTTGGCCCCAAATTAAAAATATTGATCGCTTAGGAGGTGTTGAGAGCAAATAAACATCCACTGAAGGATTTTTCACCCGGCCATCTCTCTCTCTCTCTCTCTCTGCACTGTAAACATGAGCTGTGTTTGTGTGTGATTCCTTCACATCTGCTTCAGATGCTGCTGAGCCGCCTACTTGGACAGTATTTAAGGCATCATGGATGATGATCTCACAATGCACCACGAGCATTTAAAAAGTTTGAGATGCGATGCTAGTTAGTAGAAAACAGCAGTAAATGTGCATCAATCTCTACTGAAATTTATTGATAATGACATTTAGGTCAGATTAATAATGCATTATTTTACATTTACATGTATACATTTACATTTGCATTCAGAGTTATCAGTTGCTTGGGTGTGTGTTATTTTAGTATAATTGAGATACTATTATAATTTCATTTAATTATTTTTAGCAGTTTTTATTTGCTATTTTTATTTAATTTAGTTTGGTTACAAATTTTTAGTAAACATTTTTAGTTATTTTGTTTTCTTTTTTAATGTCGTTTTAATTTAATTTCAGTTTTAGTACATCAAATTAAACTAAACTAAAATGAGAAATGCTGCCTTGCCTACAAGTTGAAATAAGTTTTTTTGGTAACACTTTAGAATAGGGAACACTTATTAACAATTAACTACAACTTTTCCCTCAATAAACTCCTAATTTGCTGTTTATTAATAGTTAGTGCGGTAGTTGTTAAGTTTAGGTGTTGGGTAGGATTAGGGATGTAGAATAAGGTCATGTAGAATAAGGCATTAATATGTGCTTAATTACTACTAATAAATGGCTAATATTCTAGTAATATGCATACTAATAAGCAACTAGTTAAGAGACCCTAAAATAAAGTGTTACCGTTTTTTTTTTTTTTAAGTAAAATTTATTTAATTAATTTTCAGTCTCTCTTCTCTCTCTTTCTCTCTATATACCGTATTGACCCGAATATAAGAATTTTATATAATATATATGTATGTGTGTGTATGTATTTATATATAATATATATTATAACATAAAGAGATATGTACATGCAATTTTAAAAGGCTCATCAATTATGACCAGGAAAACCAAATGAAGTGTTATTTCCGTCAGTATGGTGCTGTCTATATAGTTCGCTAGGTTTCAGAAGTGAGCTGAATCAGATCCAGATCTTCTCGTGTCGTGTCGAGCGCATCGGTCATCATTTTCTGCACATCTGCTGCTGCCTTCTTTTATATCCTTGCGGTAACGGATGAGCTGCCAGCGGCCCATCAAACGTGTGGGAAAACAATTGGCACAAGGTTAATTTTATTGCTAGCTCCATGCATTTGTGAGCAGCAGCGAAGCGTCCTGATGAATGGCCTTCCTGCGCCGACGGGAATTCAAATGAGGCCGTGTGAAGGGAACCTGCTCCTGAAATTCACATGAATCTGACACAAACTTCAGCCCAGACGCTTTTAGGACTCTTAAAATGTGTGCATGTCGCTCGTTATCAAAGCATATGTCTGTATCTCAGCCTGTGATCTATAATATAGAACATACAGTACATATAATACGTTTGGCAGACACTTTTATCCACATCTACTTCCATTGCATTCAAAGTACACATTTCTTTTTAATCAGATATATATATATACTTTGTGATAATAATTTGTTTTATTTTTTATTTATATTTTTATACTTATCTTAGTTTTTAAAAAATATGTTTATCTTAGTCATTAAGTAACTTTTTTGTGCGTTTTTGCCATTTTTAGTAGTTTTTGTTTTTTTTGTCCATAGTTTTTATGATTTTTTTTTAAAAGTTCATTTTAGGTACTTCAAGTTAAATGTGATGCTATCTGTGATACTAATAAAAAATATATGTGATACTATTATTTTTATTTTTGTCATTTTAATTTGAGTTAAAATTGTTAATTTTGAAATATTTTATGTCTCTTTATGACATGATTAAAGTTTTTGTTATTTTAGTATATCAAGTAAACTAAACTTAAAACGCTGTCAGGACACTTATAATGTGTGAATGTCACTTGTTATCAAAGCAAGTGTCTGTATTTTTGCTCAGAAGCTGTTATGAAACATTTGGAGTCACTTTATGGCTTTTTAAGAAAACAGATTGGTTTTAATTCAGTGTCGTGTTCAGTAATTCTTGTTTTACTCTCATAGTATACCCATGATTCATTCTGTGCATGTTTACCGTTACTTTATGAACGGAGCACATTTCATCTGATCAGCTCGTGACCTTCCTGTTGACAGTTTCCTGTTACGACTCGAGTCTGAAATGTTTAATTTTATGATCCACACACACACACACACACACACACACACACACACACAGACAGAGTGCTCATTTCTCTTGTCTCTGGCAGGTGTGTTTTAGGCATTAGTTTGTGTTTCTCGTTCACATGAACGCCGTCAGACGCTGCTGTCCTCTAAAAGACTCTCTTTAATTACGGAAAACTGACTTTGCTTACCCTTCATTTGGCACATCTCTCACAGAGCACATTTGTTTGTGTGTGATATAAACACACACACACACACACACACTCCATCAGCATTATTAATGCAGCTAAAAGCATCTTAATGCTGTGGCTCATCATTAGCCGTGTGTGTGTGTGTGTGTGTGTGTGTGTGTGTGTGTCAGTGGACCAGCAGTGTTAGGTCAAAGGTCATTTGGGCTGAATGTACGTCTTCATAAAACTTAATTTCTGCTTATAAACTAGTTTGATTTTTCAATCTAATTTCATGCCATGTTTCACCATGTCAAAGCCTTGGGCCCTGTGAAATTTCTTTAATTTTTTCCACAAATTCTATTTAATTTTTTCTAATTTAAAAAAAAAAAAAAAGACTCCCCTTTAAGTTCTGTTATATTTCTTCCACCCAACTTCTGTCCCCCCCCCCCCAATTTTATTTTTAAGCCATTAATAGAGAATCCAGAAAAATGTAATTTAAATGTAATAATAAGTGTAATAAATTGAATTAATAAAAAAATGAACAATTAAAATAATTTATAACAGTTTTAACAAATGTTGGTAATCAAACTTGAAAAATTTAATTGATATATTTTTTAAATGTAATCAAATAAAATTTCTCATTTTTGGCAAACAAAGTGCTGCACAGCTGTTTAAATCAAAATTTGGGTTAAAAAATGGTGTGATATTCCTTAAAATTTATGTTTTAATAAACTGTATTATTGTTATTGTTATTACTTTGAGAAATACATTCTGCTATACAATAATGTATTCCTGTTATAATTTTTTCAAGTTAAACCGGGCTTTTATTTCGGCGGGTTGTCATAAATATCTTTGAGTTTCTGTGTGTATCTTGATGATAGATTTTATCAGGTGAAACGCTGGTGAAGTGATTATCACTTTCTCTGCTTTTGATTTATTCATCCAAAATTTGCCAAATTCCGTGACATTCCGTGTTGTATAGTAAATTCCATTTTTGTGACTGGATTCCATCTGTATTTTCACTGAAATCATAGATCCCTACAAACCTGATTGTAGGGTTGTCACAATACCATAAACATGTCTTGCGAAACCATACCAGCAGAAGTATCACGATACCATGCAGTATTTTTAATTTAAAATTCAGTTGAATCAAATGAATCAAAATTTCATGAATAAATAGATGTAAATAAAAACAGCCAAGATTTTTCTCTGAATACTTCATTAATGTGAATGAATGAGTGGCTATTGTTATCCATGAAATGATGTAAACAAAACTCATCTTAGCACTGCACTGAAGCTGCATGAAGTGACATTTAGATGTGGCATTTATACATTTAGACTGTATTTATAATTGCATAAATAATGTTATGAGATTAATGTTTTAATTCAGAATTCAAAATAGAGAAATATGTTGGAAAACAATGTAATGTGCCTACTTTTAGATGGGAAACTTAAAACCACCAGCAGGTGGCAGCAAGCAATCCTTTCAAAACGGCTGAATCCTTCAGGAGCGAATCAAATGACTGTTTTTATGAATGGCTCAGTGAATCAGTGATTCTCCCAACGCGGATTTGGATCAAACACAGAAACAAAACAAAAACAGCACTCTTGACTCGTATTGCCGAACTGTCAGGAGCATTTTTACTCGCATATCTTGAAATTTCCAAGTTAGCAGCATGTATATTAAACACATTCATTTATATAAAAAGAAAAAAAATATGTGTGTATATATATATATATATATATATATATATATATATATATATATATATATATATATATATATATATATATATATATATATAAAATGATTGATAAGAACCAAGTGCAAGCCACTATGTTGTTGAATGGAATTGCATTCGTGATTGCAAAGAAGTGGTCAAATGAATAAAACTGAGAATACTTTCTTGTAAGATATTATGATATTATGACGTTGAATAAGTAATGCTTGAGCTGCTGTTTTTTTAAATGACATCAGACGGTCTGAATCGGAGCCTTTCTTCTGATAAACTGCAGCATGAACAAAGTGCAACTTCTCATTGCAAACTGAACTGAAGCGTCAGGAAACACTCAGCACCGTATAAAGCGTATACGCAGCCTGTACTACACCGAGCACAGCAGAAAGACATTTGGCAATCAACTTGTAATGTTTCTGCTGGTGTGCATGTTCAAATGAACGTTTTAAACAGTGTTCCTGCCGTGCATACAACACATCTTACGATACTACCATGTGTCCCATGCGGGTATTTTTAAGCTTTAGTATTGCATTACTACCGTAGTACCGGTATATCGTGCAACCCTACCTGATTGAGTTGTGTGGCATGTGACTCTGAATTAATAAACATCACAGTTGCATGTTAAGTTAATGTTAATCAAGCGTCATTCGTACTGTTAGTTAACTAAGCAATCAGATGCGCAGTTGGGTAAAGCCCGTCAGTAAGTTGCTAATCTAGTAGTGTTGATCTCTGGTCCTCAGATCGCTGACTCTGTCTCTCTCAGTTGACTGTTAGGTGCATTGATTTGGGAGTCTGTCTGACGCCCTCCCGGTCACTGCGCTAACGGACTATTAATGAGTCGGACAGCGGCGACACGAATCAACGGGCCTCTGATGGATCGCCGGCGTTCTGGGGCAAAAATCTGCTGGTCGGAGTGAGATCTCAAAAGCGATTAGCATAGAACGCATTAGAAATGCAGCGCTCCACCTCTGCTAATTAAATACCCAAAGGTTGCATTTGTTGTTCTTATTTATCCTTTATTGACTCGCATTTAATAATTCATTAAGCCCAAGCTTTTGGGCCTCGTTACAGTGCTTGATGAAGAGCCCTCGAGTGTATGCGGCAAATCCCAGCACACAGAGAGAGAGCAGTCTTCTGTCAGGATTTTGGTGATGCATGCGAGAGGCTCTTTAACATGTCAATCGTGTCCTTTAACGTTTAGCAGCCAAATGCGGCTCTCTGACTGAACTAGCCGTCGTATTTCTCACAAGACTGGAGAGAGCAGAGCGTGTGATCTTATAATGTCAGCGTTCAGAACTGAATTGAGATTTGAGGTGAGTTTAACGTGCTGAGGTTGAGAGAGCAAACGGATGCAGAACTGCAATTCTTAACTAGAAAAGCAGTTAGTAGAGATAGACGTTGAATGTTTGCTTGTCAAAGCCTTGTTTGAAAGTTTTGAAAAAAGTTTAAGTAATCTTGATGTTTGAAGGTTCATAGGCCTGAGGGTTGGTTATATATTCCAACAGATACATATTTAGATATTCAGGTAGATATTCAGATGGATAGATATTCAAATAGATGTTAGGATAGATAGATAGATAGATAGATAGATAGATAGATAGATAGATAGATAGATAGATAGATATACAAATAGATAATCAGTTTGATAGATATTCAAATAGATGTTAGGATAGATAGATATACAGATAGATATTCAGATGGATAGATATTCAAATAGATGTTAGGATAGATAGATATACAGATAGATATTCAGATGGATAGATATTCAAATAGATGTTAGGATAGATATACAGATAGATATTCAGATAGATTGATATTCAAATAAATATTTGGGTAGATATTCGGATGGATGGATGGATGGATGGATGGATGGATGGATGGATGGATAGATAGTAGGGGTGTAAATCGGATGGTTCGGATGGATACGATATCGATATCGATTCTCATACCCAGCGATACGATATTTGCCAATACCTCAAAAAATTCTACGATACGATTATGATACGATTCGATACAGGAGTATATCAATCGATATAAATAACCATCTACATTTTTATTAACTCACAAATGCGACCAAAATATATAACATGAACATTATCTGACATTTTCACATACTGTACCTCAATCGGGACATTCACAACCAAAAAAAATAGGCCTGTGCACTTTTTTTTTTTTTTTTTTTAAATAATAAATAAAATAAACAATTAGAAAACAATTCAGGCTGCTATGGGCTCAGTGCTAAAAAGTATTTTCTACAGATAAACAAATTACAAGCAATAGCAGAAATGAATACAATAGAACAAAGATTCAATAAACAAAGTTCAATAAACAGTGCTTTTCAGGTTTTTCAGCTCAGTCTAAAAGAAATTTTCAGGTATGCTACAGAAACGTAATAATCAAATGTAAAAAACTGCATAGTCTTCACAGCATAAATTAAATATAGATCAATCATTTTTGATGTTACAAAGGTTATTTAGTCAGGAGCAGTGAGCACTTGTATTTTTCTTTGACGGCGTTTGCTTTCACTTTAAGAACGAAAGCACAGATTTTGTATCGTATGGATCCATATCGATGAATCGTTACACCCCTACTAATAGATATATAATCAGATAGATAGATAGATATTCAGATAGATAGATATTACAGAAGAGTACCCAGCTCTGATGAACCTCAGAAATGTGAAAGGTTTCCTGTGAATCAGTTTTTGCACTGATTGATCATGAAGCTGATCGTAACGCCAGATTCTGCTCATTCCTCTCCAGATTCCAGCGCGCAGGTTTGTCGTGTTGCTCTTCCTCTCGTCCAGAGCGCTGTAATCAGGTTTGTCTGTGTAAATCAGATCAGCGTGATCCGTCAGACGCAGAGACTTCATCCGCTGCTTTAAACACATAAGCAGACAGGCCTCTCCTCGTGAGCAAATCATGACATCTGAATCAAACATTAACCGCTTAATTACTGCCCGATTGTCATTTTCATTGACACTGATGCAGTATTGATCACACAGAGCGAGCGGTGGAATTAAAGCGGCGTGCGGCGCGATGGGATCTGCTCCTAATGAACTGATGGCATGCGCCGGCATGAATCCGGGCTGCTGGAGAACAGGGGAAATAATGGGGTGTCGGGGTTACTCATTCGCCGCCATGCACCAAATCTCCCGTGATTCATGCGTGTTTGCCTGCTGCGTCCCGCACGCCTGACCTTTCCGCAGCTAAAGTGTATATCTATGGGGCCGGCTGCGGGGATCTTCAGGGACCCATCAGAGACTAATCCAAACACAGCGCAGACGGGACGGAGCGCGCCTGCATCCGCCGCGGCCGAGTGTGAGCTGCAGGACGGATATGTCACGTACGTGCGGTTAATGCCGCTGAGAAATCGTTATCTTCGCTCCAGGCTATTTCTCACTCTCCGCCGGTCGTAATGGGGTTTTCTCACTGCTCTTATTGCTTCAGAGGATGGAGACCCAACAGACGGCCTGAAGATGAGCGAGTGTGTGTGTGTGTGTGTGTGTGTGTGTGTTAGCTGTCAACTTGGACTATTAATCAGAATCAGAATGAGCTTCTTTGTTGCTAGGTATGTTTACACATACGAGGAATTTGTTTTCGTGACAGAAGCTTCCACAGTGCAACAGAATGACAAAAACACAGATAATAAAAGAAGAAAAATAGAACAAGTAAATAGGGAATAACAATATACAAATTGACAGTTGTATGTACAGGTACATTATGTGCAAAATCGAAATGTAATCGAAGTATGTGTGTTAGATAAAGAAGTACATAAGTGTGTAAATAGTGTTGTGTGTTCCACAATTATTATGTGTTCGTAAGATTAAAACCTGGATGTAAAAATCTCAATTATTATATTAATTAAAACAAACCTATGCTTATTACATTTATATGAAGTTCTTAATTTTTATTGTTTCTTGAACTAAAATTCCAGTTCAGCATTGTGCAAATTAAATTCATATTTATGAATTGAATTGTACTTTAAAAACTTATTTATTTATACAAAGGAGATGGAAATAATTGTAAATTATACAAAGGATATGACCAGATAAAAAAAGAAAAAACAAAAACCTTGTTAATAATAATGATTATAATAATAAAAATAAGAAGGAAAAAATAATTAATGGAAATGGTTCAAATGAGAATGAGACTCGAAACAGTTTACATCTTAGGGTCCCTATGAACTCCATAACAACTTGTCCTGAAATACCATTTTTTCAATTTTAGTTTTCCAGATTTGTGTTTTTTATCATGGGTTGTTTTTCTGTCTAATTGATTGAAATCATGTAAATTGTATCTAAAGTTGAACACAAAATACATTTTTAGGGCCTTATGAAATCTATTTTATTTTTTTCCCTAATTTTTTTTTATTTATTTTTTTTTTACATTTTAATATTTCTGTATTATTTTTTTCTATTCACTTTCATTTCTTGAATTCTATTTTAATGGTTAAATCTAGGGGTGACCCCGAATAGTCGACGATTCGATGCTTCGATTCGAGGAGCCTGATTCGACTCCCAATCTCACAGTCGAATATTCGCGGGGTGTTATGATCATATCATTTTGGCTATATGGGGGTGCTCAGTGTCTGATTTCACATCGAACTACGAGTTTTCTCCCAATAAGTTAATATACAGCCTATTATGATAATGCTGTAAATAAGAACCTTAAAAGAAAGAAGCTTTAAATAAATATTTTAACGTGCGTGAATAAATCCAACTTCCCCAGATTAAAGTTTCGCTTTCTAATCCGTCACCGACAGAGGAGCATCTCGGCGGCAGGGATTTAAATCTTTAACAAGACTCAAACTGACACAGGCAGAGGGGAAGACGACGTTTTTCTTTTTCGATCAGGTAGGGTATACAGTATAAGTATATTATTTATCTGGTATAAGATGCCTTTGGTTGAGTTACGCTGCAGTAAAGCGCTGTGTAGTACGGTGATTATCTCTTCAGCGCGCGTGCGAGCAGGACAACAATGCAGAATATTAATAACTATGACTGGCACTGTCATATACTGTACATAGCATTATAATGAGAACACTGTTATAATGAAACGCTGTGATTTTTTTTTTTTTTAGTGTTTAGTTGTGTTTCTGCATGTTCATTCAGAGCCGCGCAGACGCGTTCATGTGCATTCGGGGCATTTTGTGCAGATAGCCTATAATGATAATGTTAATGTTATGTTATATAAATAACGAAGCGTATTCTATGTGAGAAGTTAAATCCCATTGATTAAAAACCTGCTATCATCTGCTTCAGTCTACCGGTCATCTTCAGCGCGCGCAGCTCAAAACAGAAATGCAGAACGTTATCACTACGATCATATATATAACATTATAATGAGAGCACTATTGTAAACAATTTTTGTGAATTCTTAAGGGTTTCGCTGACGTTAATGTTAACTATCTTTTAATCAAAACATAAAACATTATTTACCCCGTTTGTATCTGCGAGGCGTCCGTTACACATTGTCCCTGTGTATTTATGACTGTCGAATGTCTGACCTGACTCTTGGTAATGTATTTAGCTCCGCCCCCAAATATATGATTCGACTATCAGTCGACTATCGGCATGATTCAAAAATTCCGATTCGACTATGAAAATCCTTAGTCGGGGACACCCCTAGTTAAATCCAATTTTTTTATTTTAATTTTTTTTTTTTAAGGTGAACAAAAATGTAATTTTTAGGGCCCTGTGAAATCAGTTTTATCCCCCCCCCCCCCCCCCCCAAATTTAATCTTATTTTTCTCAAATTTTGTTTTTAGTTTAATATTTCTGTTTTAATGCTTTATACTTTCTAGTGATTATCGCAGATTTGATTGCACAGAAACTATTTAAACTAAACTGAGCTAGACAATGACATCTCTGAACTCAATAATGAATTTCCTTAGATTGAAAATTGAGTGTTTAACCCTCTGGGGTCTGAGGGTGTTTTGGGGTCCTGGAGAAGTTTTAACATGCCCTGACATTTGTGCTTTTTTTCAGTTGCTTATAAACATTTTAATGGCTAAAGTCTAAAAACACTGTATTCAGCACAAACTGGGCTCATCATACATTACTGACACTCTGTCCTCCAATCTGATACTGTTCAGTGCTTTGACACAATCTGTATTGTTAAAAGTGCTATATAAATAAAAGTGATTATTTTTTATAAGAAATTAATACTTTTATTCATTAAGGATGCACTCAATTGACTGAAAGTGACAGTAAAAACATTCATAATGTTTCAAAAGATTTCTATTTCAAAATAAATGCTGTTCTTTTGAACTTTGTATTCATCTTCGGATCCAGAAAAATAAAATTTATCACGGTTTCCACAAAAATATTGTGCAGCACAACTGTTTTCAACATTGATAATAATCAGAAATGTTTGTTGAGCAGCAAATCAGTATATTATTATGATTTCTGAAGATCATGTGACACTGAAGACTGCAGTAATGATGCTGAAAATACAGCTGCGCATCACAGAAATAAAATTACAGTTTAACACATATTCACATAGAAAACAGCCATTTTAAATATTTCACAATTTTTACTGTGTTTTTAATCAAATAAATGCAGTCTTGGTGAGCGGCTCCTGAATGAAACGCTATCGAACTGTTCATCAGAGCTTCTCTAGTGCAGCTGTTGACATGTTTAACTCTGAATAATCTGCTTTAATGAAACGGCGTTATCAGTAGTGTGAGGTGAGTGTGTGTGTGTGTGTCTCTCTCTCTCTCTCTCTGTGTGTTATAGTGTTTGGTGTAACAGCTCCAGCTGTGTTTCATCCTCAGATGAGCTGCGTCTGATGCTCCTCTGGCTGCTGGATTGTGGGATATGTTCAATACTGTAATGGGGTTGGCAGGCGCTGTGTGTCCTGTGCTTTTCACTCGTCTGCTGTTATCCGATTGGTTTATTCTTTCACGCCTGTATTGTTTAGTTAAGCAGCGGCGCATTTACATGAACCTGTAACCCGCAACCACCACTTACCAGAATTAACAGATACACCCCAGCCCTCCTTTTCTCTTCTTTTTTCTTTTCTTTCCTTTTCTGTTTTTTTCTTCTTTATTAAATGTATTTATTTTTACAATTACTTTTCTTTTTTCTTTCTTGACTTTTATTTACTTATTTACTTATCTATCTATCATTTTGTTTCTTTTCCATTCTCTGTATTTTTAATAATTTTTACAATTCAGTATTTCATTATAAAAAATATTATGTACTTATTTGAATTATTATTATTCTTTGTTTCGTTCTTTTTGCATTTATTAATTTTTAAAATGTCTTTACATATTCATTTTTTAAATGTTTATATTTAATATATTTTTTATTATTAGTATTCTTTCTTTCTTTAATTGTTTTTCTTTGCATTTAAAAAAAATATGTATTTAGTCATTTTTAATTGTTTGTTTATTTTTATATATTTTTTAAATTATTAGTATTTATTCCTATTTAATGTTAATTATTTATTAAATAAATCAATAAATTAATTCGTTTTCATTAGTTTTTATTTTATTTGTATTTTTTTTTATTTAGTTGTATTTAGTTCTTTATTTCTTTTCTATTATCTGTCTTTTTTTCTTTAACTTTTCTAATACATTTGTATGTTCTAAATGGTTGTAATGCAGTGTTTAGTATTTGTATTCAGTTTCAGTTTATACTGGTTTTGATTCTGTCTGTGAGTCTGATACAGAATTAATTAAACAGCAGAACTGTTGTGTTTCTGTTTGCACATTATAAACGTGTTCGTCTTCAGCTGCCAGACACTCTCTATATCTCTTAAACACAGACTGGTCTGGTGTGATCTTGTGATTGGTCTGGTGTTAGAGATGAAGACTGTCCTCGCTTCTCGAGTCCGCCGAGGGTTTGAGTTCAGACAGGAACGAGGAGGATGAGGGTGATTACAGAGATTTCAGACGAGTGGACCGTTTCAGCATTTTATTTGTGTTTTATTATTATTTTAAAGGACTGTGTTTCGATATGTCCATATTCATTATGTCTGACTGTAATCATTAAACAAACTTTGATAGCATTTAACAGGCTTCAAACGTCTTAAAGACCTAATGAAGGTCTGAGAGGTTTTCCAATCTAACGTTTTGTCACAATTTCTTTTTTAAATGGATAAATCACGAATTCAAATATACTTCTTTCTTTTTTTCATTTTGCATTTTATTTATATATTCTATTATTTGCATTTTATTTATTTATATTTTTAAAATGTTTTTACTTATCTTGATTTATCTTTTCTTTCTTTCTTTTTGAGTTATTTATTTATTTATTTATTATTTATTCCTTCATTCTAATAATTAATTCATTTGCATCTTTAATTATTTATTAATTTTTTTACATTTATTATTTATTTCTTGCATTTTTTAAAATAATTATTTTAAAGTTTATTTATATAATTTTCTTATTTATTCATTTTTAATTAATTTGTATTATTTATTTATTCAGTATTATTTATAGTTTTTACATGTAGTATTTTTATTAATCCTGTATTTTTTTTTATTTATCTTTTTTTGTTACTTTGTTTATTTTTGTTTCATTTTGAATTTTATTGATTTTTTTTTTTTATTCATTTGTAACTATTTTAAAATATTTACTTAAAGTATTTAGTTATTTTTTTATCTTGTATTTTTAACTTTTTGTTTTTCTTTCTTTCCTTCCTTTTTGAGTTTGATTTATTTTTATTCTAGACTCTCTGCATTAAACAAGCTTTGATGACATTTAACAAGCTACAGAGGTTTTATACTGTAGGCCACATGAAGTTTGACTAGTTTCAGATATATACAGAATTAAGAGAGAGAGAGCGTTTGAGTCAGAGATGTATAAATATACAGCGCATCTGTGGGATTTTGAGCCTGCTTTTAGTCTGCAAACAGAAGAACGCTGTGAAAGGCAGATGAAGGTCTTTGAGTTCAGCAGCTTCATGTGTGATGTTCATGTGGAGATTCTGGAGTAAGTTTGTACTATAATACTCTGTTGGTTTTCTCAAGAAGACCCGGCCTGATATTAATCATGTGATGGACGCTAAACGAACTAACAGAACGTTGTTTATCTGCTCTGAATGCGTTTCATCGGAGCACCTGGTCCAGAAACTTCAGAAAGACTCGCTCATGAAGCCATAAAGCTAACATAACCATGTTTCAGCGTTTAATTCTGTCCAAGTGGACTTTAATCACAGAGAAAGGAAACTTCAGTCCACATGCTGCGTTTTCTGAATGCTTCTCTTGTGTTCAGAGCCCATCGGCCAATTAGAAGCTCATTAAAGGCCTGTGTAATTAGATTGGATGTTATGCTGCTTTAGTTAGATTCAGCTCTTAATGTTAAGCGTTTAATTGCATTCCTGTGCGTTTGTGCAAGCAGAGAGCAGAAGAAGGCCGTCCCTCGCCGTTCCCATGAGCTGCGTGTCGTTTATGAGATGGTCAGAGATGTGGGTCATTCGCTGCCAAATCTTAAGACACTTATTTGCCAAATGACCTGGTCAATGCAAACCCAGATGAGACTCAAACGAGCCCTCGTGAACTCTGTATCGAGGTCGACCGCTGGATCCAGCTGTTTTTAACGGCCGATTCAGAGACGCAGCTTCTCTGAGAGCAAACTCCGTTTGGTTTTTGATCCCAAATCTTCAGTTTTCTGGGTGATTGGTTGATTTATTGATTTAAACAGTCTAAATTTTTTTATTTAAAAACAAAATTAATGTCTTTTAAAATATAATAAAATGAAAATGTAACTGCTAATTTACAATATAACACTTTTTGTATAAATTAGAGCTTTCATGTAAAATTCTCAGTTATAATATTATTTAAAAACAAATCTATATTATATTATATTATTACTTTTTTCATCTTAACCAGACTTTTATTTTGGTGGATTGTCATAAAGATCACTGATTTCTGTCAGTATTTGACATGCCAATCATTTTTAGCATTTTTCAAATGAAATGAAAGCAAGAAAGAATTACAGGGTAAATAAAATAAAATAATAATAATAATAATTTCAAAATACAAATAAATAGAAATGATTATAAACAAATAAATAAATAATAATATCAGTAGATAAAATATTCTGCATCCTGTTTGCTACACTAATTCAAATTAAATTCAGATTCAGGAATTGAATTGTACTTTAAAAAAGCATCTATGTATTTATAATTATACAAAGGACATGGGATACAAAAAAAAAATATATATATATATGTATATGTAAGTAAAAAACAAAACTTTTAAAAATAATAATAAAAAAATGAATAAATAAAGAGAAGGAAAGAAAGAAATACAGATATGTTTAAATTCAGTTCGGGGTAGTGCACAACTCTTCTCGCAGTACTGAACAGGAAGTTGTGTTGAAGTTGCAGGAAGTTCAGTTTGTGTGTTTCTGTCAGTCTTGGATTCTGTCTGCTGTAATCCCAGGATCCTTTGCTCTCTCTCTCTCTCTCTCTCTCTGTTCTCTTTTATTTTGCAAACACAACCTGGCTTGAGTTTCTTCATCTGAACAGCGCTCTTGATCTTCTTTCATGGGACGTCCCCAATAAACTGAAGGAGCGTTTGTGTTGTGAAAAGCCCTTTGCTTGTGATTATTATTACACAAATCAGGCCGTGGCATCATTTATGGATGTGAGAATGTTTCCCTGCGCTCGAGCGTCTCTCTCTGATGCACTGAGGTGTAACTAAGCCGCATGCAGCGGATCCCACCGACTTTACATAACACATCATCGCCAGCCACTCGCTTTCACATAAAGACAAAGAATCCGCGCGGAGCTCAAGCTTCACGCTCTCTGCTCGAGAAACACCGAGCTTTAGGCTCCCAGCATCTCTGCTCGATTAAAGCACTTCGTTTGATTGGCCGCCGTCACTGAAACGCTTTCTTTTTACTGTGTTATGGGGAATGGGGCATGTTGTCACATTTTGGAGAAAGAAAAAAAACACAGGATTACTGCAAGTCTTTAAAAGTCTTTCATCCTTCCACAAAATCTTACATCAAAGCAGAAAGTCTTACATTTATAAAGTGCTGGCATTAAATGTTGACTGTCTTTGAGTATCTTCCTCAGTATTTCTGTCTTGTTTTTCAGTACAAATATGTGTCTCTGCAGCACAAAACCTTGAGTCTTGAGTCGCTGGGGTATATTTGTAGCAATAGCCAACAATACACTGTGTGGGTCAAAATTATCCATTTCTCTTTTATGATAAATTTACACTTAAGACTGGTTTTGTCATCCAGGGTCACATATGTCTAATCATCTTTAAATCAAGATGCATTTACTGGAGAGGAAAAATGAGCATATGATGTCTTGTTTTCTGAGAAACTGATCGAAATAAAGTGAATTTTTTATAAGACAAGAACAAATATCTGTCAATGGGGAATAAAAACTTGTTTCCCTTTGAATTAAGTTGATTTTTTGTTGATTGTTGTTTGTGAGTTCTTAATTTATCTGATTACTTGTTTATATACTCTTATTTACTTCGTTATTAATTTATTGGATTTATTTACTTATTTTCTTAATTGTATATTAATTTAATTCAATTTAATTAAAATAAATCCATTAACTTTACTGTTATTTACATATTTATTTACCCCCACCCAAAAAAGTGAAAAAACATTACATCTTTATTTATTTAATTGTTTATTGACTTTCTTACTAAATCATTTACTTTATTTACATATTAATATTTTTATTTACATATGTATTGTTTTCATCTTTACTTATTGGATTTATATGCTCATCTTCTTTATTTACTCATTTGTTCATTGTCTGTGTATTGCTTGCTTTATTTCTACACAGTAGATATGTCTTTCTTTTTGTCCATAAAGCCTATAAATGTGCAAACTTTCAAATCTTTTAAAACTTTTTTTTTTCCAAAAGGTATTTAAATTTATCTTTTTACTTTTTTTTTTTTTTAATACATATTTATTTATTTATTCATTAAGTCTTATTTATATACTGTTGCTGTGATTTCATTATTTATTTACTTACTGGATTTATTTAGCCTACTTATTTAATAGTTTGAATCTAAAAGAATAGTTTATTGTCTCTTTAATTTGTTAATTTAATTTCCACATCATCACACTTTCCATTCATTCTGCTTCCTTTCATTCAAATATGAATCCTGTTTGTAAACTCATTCACATTCAGAAAATGAGTATTTCAGCAGTCTTTCTCAATTCAGTTCCTAATGCTGCAGCTGGACTCTGGCACAACACGATTTCACCATGAAAATGACGTGATGTGTGCGTCTCTTAAAGCAGATTAGAAGTAGAAGTTGGTTAGAGTTGGTGTCCTTGTGTCTCTTTTGTAAGACTCGGCGCCGTCACATCCAATCATATCTGCTGAACGCTCATAATCCAATCAGATGCATAAAGAACGATCACAGGAACCGGGCAGATATTAAAGAGCACGATAATCTAGATTGATGAACATTCAACGTCAACATTAACAATATTTTCATGCGTGGGGAATAAAGAGAAATCGATCGCTCTGTGGAGCGATCCGCTCTGAAAGAGTCTCTATCTAATGAGGATACCTTTTAAAACAGAGAAATATTCTTTTTAATTATTGGACATCTATAGTGGAATATGATTTACATTAATGAGCCTAAGTCTATTAAGGCATTTTATCATTGGCATCTGAAACAATTAAATGATGGTGCATGAGAACGAGCGCTCGCGGCGGTTTAATTAGTAATGGAGGCCTGAATTGTTCGGGTTTGACGTTTTTTGTGTGCAAATCTAATAACGCGGACAATGTTTATCATGTACGTGGCCGTTCAGAAGATGATCCGATTAGCCGAGCACTACATGTTCACTTCAGGAAACCAGAGGAAAACAATGCAAACGTGTGCTGCTTCTCTTCGGTCATGCATCTTTATGAAAATAGAGTCGTAGAGAAAGTTGCATGTACGAATAAAGCACTTCTGGGATGCTTTAAAACATAGCATTTTCCAGCAAATACATCGGCGTGCACTTTACTAATCGAATCCGTTTACCTCATGCCACGCAATATTACTAGAAGCTGAAGGTACGGTTTAAGAAAAGCGCTGATTTTTATGCGCTCTGACAGATCGTGGTGTATTTACAAAACAGAATATAAATGAGACGTTTAATGTCTTGGGTCTTTGAGACGTCAGACGAGAAATTAGTCCAATAAAGTTGCAGAGAGACCACTGAAGCTTCTCTTAACCTGATCATGTGAGATACGGCCGGCATTATTCAGAGCGGACGCGCGCGTGGCTTTGAAGGAGCTCACGATGGGAAAGTTGTCCTCTTTAAATCTCTGCGTGTCAAGGGCCCTATGAAATACCTTTGATTTTTATCAAATACCATTTTATTTTATTTTTTTTTAACTGTTTTTCCCCCTAATTTCCATTTATTCTGTTTTAATTCTTCTCAACTCTGTTTTAGTAGTTACATTGAAAAGCATTTGAAATTTCAAATAATGAAACATGCACAGTTCAACAATAATTTAACAACACTTTTGACAAAAATTTCATTTTTAGGTCCTTATAAAATACGTTTTATTTTTTCCAAATTCCCTTTTTGTTTCTTTGTTTGAATTTTTCTGGATTATGTTTTTTTCCCTTATAATTTTTATATAATTGTAGTAATCAAGAGCATGTGTCATTAGTTGAGATCAGAGCATGCGAGCGAAGTGTGACGCTTAATTTTCCAGTAGGCCTGAATGTTATTTTTTCCTGTTTATAATGAAATTCTTGAATAAATGTGTGAAGTAAAGCAGTAGTCCAATAAGCAACGGTTATGTTTTAGGGTGACGTTCAGCTTGTACTTTTTAAAATGAATTTTATTAATGTAAATGTGTTAATTTAAAAACGTGTCTTGTTGCCGGTTCCCCAGACTCCGTGACGTTGTGCAGTAACTGCGGTGTTTCTGACTGGATGGCAGTCTCAGTCTGTGTGTGTTGTTGTTGAATGTCATTGGCGTGATGGTTTTATTGCGTTAGACGCGGTGAGCGGCCGGGTTAGAGGCTCCGCCGCGCAATGATGATCTTGGCAGGAGTTTGGCAAACGGAAGCATCCATTTCACCGCTAATTACAGGAGCATCGGGCCCCGGGGACAGACGGGTTCAAGCGGCCCTTGTAGAGTCTGCCAGCTCTCATCCAGCGCGCTTTATAAAATGCTCTTTAATCCGCCGCACAATATCATTAACTTTGTAAGTGGATGAACACAATGGACAAGCAATTTAATTAAGTTCCAGCGCTGGATGTCGGGAGGGAGGCTAAATGAAATTAATGCACGATATTTCCCCAGCGAGGCGGCCAACCTTGGGAACGGACCGGATTGTTGGCAGGTCAGGATCGGCCAATTACGCTTTGTTTAGATCTATCCGTAACGTTTTCTGCAAAAATGGGAAATGCAATCAGCGGTTTGGAGATCAATCATTGAAGGAAGATCTTAAAATAATGAAAGAAGCGGCCAGAGACGCTCAAAACAGAGCTACACGAACCCGCCGCCGCCGTCTCATATTAATGAGCTTTAATGTGCGTTAATGTCTGTTCGTTTAGTTCAGTGGAGCTCTGCGACAACTTTATTTGGCTTCGTGAAGTCTTCGAACTCTAGGAAAGTACTTGTTTTTGAGCATTTTGGGGCAAAAAGTCAGAATATTTGTCTGGTTATCGTTAGAGCTGGTCATTTATTTACTTTTTTTATTTGCTTATTGGTTTATTTACTTTTTTTTATTATTTTTTTTTTACTTATTTACTAAAAGTTTATTTAAGCTTTGTGAAATCTTTTAACTTGCTCTATAGTTTAGGACAAAACGTAAGATTATCTACTTTTGAGCGGTGTTTAATGGTCTTAACCCTCTACCGCATGGTGTTGTCATATGGCAACATACACTTTGTGTTCATTTCCTTGCCACTGTGTCTTTAAGAGAACATTCTCGTTTTTTTTGTTGGAAAGAGAAGACCTTTGTTTAGCCAATGATGTGCTTTGGTTAAGTCACGTGACATGCAGTTTTTTTCTGTGGAGCGATTTCTGATAGACTGCCGTCTCTTGTCAGTAGTTGCTGAAAGCAAACTAAAACGTCAGTAAAAAACAAGGACCAGCCCGTGTCACATGCACAAAAAAATCATAAAGATCACCTCAGATAAGTTATAATGACATATTCACTACTCAAAAAAGTTTTTATGAAATTAGTTTTTGGTAAATCAGTCAAATGTATGTGTTGCCAAGCGGCAACTCTGTGCAATAGCGGAATGATATTATTGCAATAGTTTAGCTAGCTAGCAAGGTCAGCTGCAATCTGTTAAGCTGTAACAATAACGTCATTAATGCTAGTGATATAATGTTGATTAGTTGTATGGTAATGGAATGTGTATAATGGATAAAATCAAATTTAAATGGCAATTTTACTTTTGATTAGATATGAATACAGGTAACATTACATCAGTGAGCCACTGGTCTACCATGGTGTCTCAAAGAGGTAGATGCATGTATCCTGGCTGTAAGGATGTTGTTAGGAGGAAATGCACCAAATGTGAGGTATACCTGTGTCCTCTAAAATATATAAATATCTATAAATGTGAAATTTAAATAATATTCATGAAAAATGTATTGAAATTCAAATAATATAAAGCATTCAGCTAAAAAGAATGGAATAAATAAAAGCAGAAGTTGTTGGAAAGAATGGATAAGGTTATAAGTACCGTGTCAAAGCTTATAAGAACACCAGTTTAATCACCACAAACATTTCTGAGGAAAAATATTAACTATAAGTAAACTTACACTTATTATAAGTTAGATCCACTGTTGTATGTTGTTGCCGTATGGCAACAAATCATAAAGTACCTTAAAATAATATTTTTTTCCCCCATTTTTTTTTTTACAGCACTTCAAGTTAAGCCATTCCAAGAAAAGAAAAAGTCAAAAATTTTTTTATAGGTCTATCATAATGCGTGCATCTATCTATCTATCGTTCTGTCTGTCTATCTATCTATCTATCGTTCTGTCTATCTATCTATCTATCTATCTATCTATCTATCTATCTATCTATCTATCTATCTATCTATCTATCTATCTATCTATCTATCTATCGTTCTGTCTATCGTTCTATCTATCTATCTATCTATCTATCTATCTATCGTTCTGTCTGTCTATCTATCTATCTATCGTTCTGTCTGTCTGTCTGTCTATCTATCGTTCTGTCTGTCTATCTATCTATCTATCGTTCTGTCTGTCTATCTATCTATCTATCTATCTATCTATCTATCTATCTATCTATCTATCTATCTATCTATCTATCTATCTATCTATCTATCTGTCTATCTATCTATCTATCGTTCTGTCTGTCTATCTGTCTATCTATCGTTCTGTCTGTCTGTCTGTCTATCTATCGTTCTGTCTGTCTGTCTGTCTATCTATCGTTCTGTCTGTCTATCTATCTATCTATCGTTCTGTCTGTCTGTCTGTCTATCTATCGTTCTGTCTGTCTATCTATCTATCTATCTATCTATCTATCTATCTATCTATCTATCTATCTATCTATCTATCTATCTATCTATCTATCTATCTATCTATCTATCTATCTATCTGTCTATCTATCTATCTATCGTTCTGTCTGTCTGTCTGTCTATCTATCGTTCTGTCTGTCTATCTATCTATCTATCGTTCTGTCTGTCTATCTGTCTATCTATCGTTCTGTCTGTCTGTCTGTCTATCTATCGTTCTGTCTGTCTGTCTGTCTATCTATCGTTCTGTCTGTCTATCTATCTATCTATCGTTCTGTCTGTCTGTCTGTCTATCTATCGTTCTGTCTGTCTATCTATCTATCTATCTATCTATCTATCTATCTATCTATCTATCTATCTATCTATCTATCTATCTATCTATCTATCTATCTATCTATCTGTCTATCTATCTATCTATCGTTCTGTCTGTCTGTCTGTCTATCTATCGTTCTGTCTGTCTGTCTGTCTATCTATCGTTCTGTCTGTCTGTCTGTCTATCTATCGTTCTGTCTGTCTATCTATCTATCTATCGTTCTGTCTGTCTGTCTGTCTATCTATCGTTCTGTCTGTCTATCTATCTATCTATCTATCTATCTATCTATCTATCTATCTATCTATCTATCTATCTATCTATCTATCTGTCTATCTATCTATCTATCGTTCTGTCTGTCTGTCTGTCTATCTATCGTTCTGTCTGTCTATCTATCTATCTATCGTTCTGTCTGTCTGTCTGTCTGTCTATCTAGCTTTGTCTTTTGAACACTGAAAAAAAAAACAATCTATAAAAATAGATTTTACCCATAATTAATATAATATTGATAATATTAATATAATATAAAAAAAATGATTTATTTATTTGCTTATTTGGTTTCTTATTTATGTATTCAGTTGCTTAATTATTTCTTCACTTATTTGGCTTTGTGACGTTTTTGAATTATGAAAAAGTACTTATTTTTCTATATTTTAGGACAGAATATGAGATTATAATTTTCTTTGAATTAAAATGGTTTTACATTTAAGGTTGGCCATTTATTTATTCATTTACTTAATTTAATTGTGCATTTACATATTTAATTATTTAGTTGATTACTTATTTAATAATTTACTTTATTGTCTGCTTGTTTCTGACTCGTTTGGCTTTGTGAAGTCTTTGAACTCTGGGAAAGTACTTGTTTTCAGACATTTTTGTAAAAAAAAAAGTCAGAAATTCCTGTATTTTTAAGGAATGGTTTAACGAGTGTTGGTGAATGTGATTAATATCAGCAGGGGCAGTTCACATGCTGTGGTGGATACACAGTACAGTACAGTACAGTACAGTACAGGTTCAGTAGTGCAGGTGTGTGTCGAGTCTCTCTCTCTCTCCAGTGTTGGTGGTGGTGTTCTCTGTCTGTTTCTCTTGTGTTTCTGACTGGATACACAGACGAAGCGTCTCATTAAAAGCATCTCCATCACTGGCTTTTATTTGCTCGCTGTGTGTCTGTGGGGCCGATCCATCAGGGGCCCGAGGAGCCGCTCTGTCCCTCAATGACTGCGTTTACATGCGCACGAATATTGCGATTATTTCCAATAATCAGAGTAAGGACTTTGATGTTTACATGTCAACAGCAAAGCTCTTACTCCCGTTTACATGCAATTTGCATTATTCTTATTATTCGCTAAGAATTGTGGTTAATTTTTATATTCACATACCCCACTGGACAGCACAAATGATGGACTCAGAAAGAGCAGTGTTACTGGTTGCTGTTTTAATTTATTTACGTCTAATGCAATGATTTTGTATGGCTGTATTGCACGCTTTTTCGGCGCCATAGAAATGTGATGGAATTTGTTTGTCTACGCTGCCGTCGCGTTCTGCTCGCCCTTTCTGGATGAGGGTAAGGAACAGAGACTGCTGGCAGCTTGTTGTGTTTTCCTCAGAATGCGATGCTTTCTTCCCCTCCATCGTTTCTAATCTCCGTATTATTACAGGTGCGTGTCACGTTATTCATATATGTCACAAGCGCATGTGCACTTTGCTCAGAGCGGCAATACTGCGATTAAGGTGTATATGCCTGTATATTCCGATTAAAATCGGCGTACGCCACCTATGTTAATACGATTATGCTTGTTGCGATTATGAGCTTAATCGCATTATTTAGATCGAAGTATTTCGTTTACATGAGGTAAAGCATAATCGCAATATCGCCAAAATCTCATTATAATCGCATTAAGAGGGTCCATGTAAACGCACTTAATGACAGACGCCACCAACGTTTAACATGCGGACTCGGCGCGCGCTCTTCAATTGCATGCACAAAGGCACAGGCCTGCGCTGTAGCCTTTCATATCATCAAAGTGCGAAAGAAATGACATGCATGCAGTGTCGTGGTCAGTTAAGTCATGAAGGCATTTAAGAACATGTCTCTGAAAGAGTCTCAGCACTGTCTCCCTCATCTAACACACCCGATTCAACTCATCCGCTCATTAATAGAGACTTTAAGACCTGAAGTGGGTCAGAAAATAGAAAGAGAGTTGAGAGAGAATAAGATGCGTGAGATCCACGTCATGTTCAGCAGCGGCAGCTCTTAAAGAAACAGCACCCAAAATAACCTATTAACCAGCTGCTGTGATGTCTGTTCATCAAGAATAAAAGAAAAAAAGAGGAAATCAATAACTTTTATAGCTTTAAGGATTCATCTACAGTCATGGCCAAAAAGTATCGGCACCCTTGCAATTCTGTCAGAAAATGCAACCCTTCTCTCAGAAAATTGTTGCAGTTGCAAATGTTTTGGTGTTCACATGTTTGTTTATTTTTTTTGTTTGCATTGGAACAACACAAAAAAAAAAAAGAGAAGAAAAGTCAAATCTGATAGAATTCCGCACAGAACCCAAAAAAATGCACTGGACAAAATTATTGGCACCCTTAACTTAATATTTGGTAGCACCTCCTTTTGAAAAAATAACTGAAATCGATCGCTTCCCGTAACCATGAATGAGTTTCTTACACCTCTCTGCTGGAGTTTCTGACCACTCTTCTTTTGCAAACTGCTGCAGGTCACTCAGTCTTCTCCAGCTGCTGCTCTCAGATCTCTCCGCAGGTGTTCTCTGGGACTCAGATCTGGACTCAGAACTCTCCAGCGCTCTGTTTGTAACCATTTCTGAGTGCTTTTTGAAGTGTTTGGGGTCATTGTCCTGCTGGAAGACCCGTGACCTCTGCTGGAGACGCAGCTTTCTGACACTGGACACTACGTTGCGCCTCAAAATTCTTTGGTGATCATCTGATTTCATGACACCGTTCACACAGTCAAGGCATCCAGTGCCAGAAGCAGCAAAGCAACCCCAAAACATCTTTGAACCTCCACCACGTTTGACTGAAGGGACTGTGTTCTTTTCTTTGAAGGCCTCATTTCTTCTTTTTCTGTAAACAGTGCCATGATGTCCTAAAAAAGCTCTACTTTTGTTTCATCTGTCCACAGTACATTCTCCCAGAAGGATTGTGGTTTTGACACATAAGTCTTGCTTTTTTCTGTCTTTGTGTCAGCAGCGGTGTCCTCCTGGGTCTCTCTCTTCATTCAGATGGTGACGGAGGGTGCGAGCTGATGCTGTTGTACTCTGTGTCTGCAGATCAGCTTGAATTTGTTTGGAAGTTAATCAGCGTTCTTTATCCACCATTCGAACAATCCTTGGTTGTAAGTCTTCATTAATTTTGCTCTTCCGTCTGCGTCCAGGGAGGTTAGCTGTAAAGCTCTTGATGATATCGCACACAGTGGACACAGGAACATTAAGATCTCTGGAGATGCACTTGTAGCCTTGAGATTGTCCATGTTTTTCCACAGACAACTCTTTACACTTCTTTCTTTTCTCCATGCTCAGTGTGACACACAACACAAAGCTTGAGTCAACTTTTCTCCATTTTAACTGGTTGCACGTGTGATTACTATATTGCCCGCATCTGTTACCTGCCACAATACAAAAATACAAAATACAGGAGCATCACATGTTTGAAAAGCAATTATTTCTTACAATTTTGACAAGGTGCCAATAATTTTGTCCAGTCCATTTTTGAGTTCTGTGTGAAATATTATCAAGTTTGACTTTTCTTCTGTTTTTTTGTTGTTGTTGTTGCAGTGCAAACAAAAGCAATAAGCATGTGAACACCAAAACATTTGCAATTGGAACAATTTTCTGAGAGAAGCATTTTGCATTGCATGTTGCATTTTCTGACATAATTGCACGGGTGCCGATATTTTTGGCCATGACTGTATATTTAATTTAGAATTTAGTGTTTGATAATTTTATTCAATTTCTGTGTATTTCCTACTTGCTGAAGGGCACAGGTAGCTAAATATGACATTTGTTATAATGGGTTTATGTGAAGATTGTTTAAAGTTCACTTAAATTAGAAGTTATTTTACTAAAGTCTAATAAATTAAGCTCTCAATTATACTGTAATGTTGAATGGCTAAAATCAATGGTTAAATATTAGGGAAAAAAGAATAATTTTAAAGAGGCATCAGTAGTATTGGTATCAGTGATACTGGCCTTCAGTCATAAAAAAAAAATGCCATTAAAGAAATATTAAAAATATACTGTGTTTTTTAATTTGAAGATTAAATGTGAAATTATTACAATAAAAAAATATTTTAAAATGTTTAATGTTAGGTGGGATTTGAAGAAGTCAGGGAAGTCAGTAGGACAGATCAGTTTACATTTCCAAACATTCATTTAGCCATTAATTGTAATAATCCAGTGAGATTTCTGAGATGTGATCTGATCATCATCAGTGTGTCTGGAGTGACATGAAGAACCAGAACAAACTGAGACTAAATCCAGAAGAACTGTGTCTCGAGACGCTTCCAGAAAGCTCCTGCGAAGCTCCTGAGAAACTCTGCTCAAGAGCAGCGAGGACAAAACCTGCTTTAAACACAAAGGACGCTCAACAAATGCTGATTTCATTCAGTTAATAGAAATTAACTGATAAAGAAAATCTATTTATGACATTATTTTGACAGCATCCTCATTTTACAGCATTTTTACACAAGTGCCTCAAACTGTTAACAGCTTTGCAGGATTTGAATTAATTCTGCATCCTGTTTGCAGCCTCAATTCAGATTCAGAAGCTCATTTTAAAGACATTATTATTTGAATTATGAATAGCACATACAAATTTATTTCTTATTTTTTTAATTCTTAAAATTCTTAAGTTCATTTCTCGTCAGTTTTGAGAATGAAGTCTGTTGTTTTATTTTCATCATGTGATGTGTTTGATTTCTAAAGAATTTTGAGATGTTTATAAAGAATATCTGCTAGATGTGGCATCTTCACTTGTGAAGCGCTCTGCTCACACACACACACACACACACACACACACACACACACACACACACACGCACGCACACACACGTGTGATGACTCCCTTCACACATGATGAGCGTCTGGTGGCTCATCCTCACACACACCGGTCACACTCTCACAGGAATCAAGGTCTGACCGCTGTGGAAAAATGACCACTTTTATGTTTGCTTTATGGCTCATTTTTCAAAACCACCGCAAAAAATCCATGAAAGGTCAGTGTATTCGTGCCGCGGAGCTCAGCCCGTGTCTCGTCTGAAGGCCTTCAGCAGCGCTTTACTCGAGCGATGATGTTATTTCAGTGCAAATGTTGAAGGTGATTCATGGTTTCCTTGTGCTTCATGTAGTCTTACTGCAGATCTTACAGGAAAACTGGCTGTCGACTAAAGACTGCAGTACATATTCATGCAGGATGTTTGATTTTTCATAACTGTTAGTTCTATTACGGTTTTGGATTATTTTGACTTCGATTTTATATTATCTTTATATTTATCTTTAAAAATATACATGTGCATAGTTTTAATTCATTTTTAATTTATTAGATGTAGTTCTAGTACGTACATTTAAACAATGCAAAAATGAGATGCTGGCAACTAGTTAAAATAAAATACTTTTTTTTTTGTTAATATTTTGAATTGGATTATATTTTAATATTTTCTGTTTTCACTTTAATTTTAGATGAAGTTTAAGTAATTTTGTGTTTTTATGATTTTTATTACAAATGAAAAAAAAATATGTAACGTGTGTATAGTTTTAATTAACTTTGTTTATTAGATGTAGTTGCTTTAATACGTAAATTTAAACTATACAAAAATGAGATGCTTGCAACTAGCTGAATTGAAACACTTTTTTAATTAATATTTTTATTTAGATTTTATTTTTATATTTTCTGTTTTCACAGTAATTTCAGTTAAAGTTTTAGTTATTTATGCATTTTTTATAAACAAAAAAAAATTAAAAAAAATAGAGAGAGAGAGAGAGAGAGAATTTTTTTTTAATTTGTAAAAAACATAAATTTTATTACAATAATGTTGGTATTTTTAAAATGTTTATAGTTTTTAAAATGTCAGTATTAAATTTAAACAAGTTTTTATATATATATATATATATATATATATATATATATATATATATATATATATATTATATAATTATATATATATATTATATATATATATATATATATATATATATATGATGTTGCTGTTTGCCTGCAGTCGCTGCACTCGTCGTATCGTCCTGGTTGTGTTCGGTCCGGTCCAAACCCGGGTTAGAGACCTTCGCTGTCAGAGCGGCCAATAAAATCTGCCTTTATGGCTGGGTTATTGTCTTTCTGTCTGCAATTACAGCGATTACTCATTTCCTCGTCCGGCCTGCGCCGCGCACTTAACAGAGTGCATTTTACTAATGGAAAATTAAGTAGCGCCCATGACAGTCCGCTTTATAAATATGTAAAATACACTTTTAATTATTTGGAGTGAATCTGGCAGGTAATCAATAACGCTGGACGTGACAAACATACGCTTGACACTGGCCATTGTAAAGTGCCGCTTAAAAGATAAGAGTTTCCTGTCAGCGCCGTCCGGCTCCAATTAATATTTGGAGTCTGTCACTGCGCGGGACAAATGGATTAATTGCGGGCCGCTAATATAATAGCTTCTTCATGAAGAGCTCAGGAGGAGGCCGGCTTGAACTCTGACGTTACATATTCATTAGAGCTTGTGTTTGGAATTATGATGATGATATCTGTGATTATGATGCCTGTGTTTATGGTTTATTTTGAGGTGTTGTGATTATCTGAAGAAGTACAGCAAACACTGGTCATAACTTTCATAATGCTCTACAGATGCTATGAACCGTCGAGTCACACTTTCATATGTTCATATTTTAATGCACATCAATAAGCTTTGTGCGATTAAAATGTTCATTATTGAATGTTATTCAAAAGCAATAGAACAATCAAAGATACCCTTATTTACTGTTAATTGATATAACATGAATTTTTATTAGATGACGTTAGCAAAGATGAGTAGATATTGTAGTATTGCTCATTGTTAGTTAATTAGTCCATTAACTAATGTTAATTAATCGAATCTTATTGTAAAGTGTCACCAGATTTTGTGTAGCTAGAAGCGGATTTGTGTTATTTTAGTATAATTGATATGATTATCATTTTTTTAATATTTGTAATCATTTTTATTATAATCGGTTTCATTTTAATTTAATAAAAAAAAAATATATATAATTTGTATTCATTTTTATCAGTTTTAGCTATTTTAGTACATAAAGTTAAAATCAAAATGAGAAATGTTGCCTTAGCAACTACCTGAAATATTTTATTGATTTACTTTTACATTTGATTTTATTTAACGTTTTTTTTATTTACCCTAATGATTTTTTTAATTTAATTTGTTTTAATTTTAGTTAACTATAATAACACTGCTTGCATGGGTCATGACAGTAGAAAGTAGAATATGTTGATTTTTTTTTCTTTGAATTAGTTTATTTTCTGTTTAATTTTGATTTTATTATTTTTGTGCATTTTGTAACTTTATTACAAATTAAAAATATATTTTTAATTTAGAAAAAAATTATATTTGTTTTACTTTTTTGCTTAAATTATTTTTAAATTACAAATTTTGTTTATATATATATATATGTATATGTGTGTGTGTGTGTGTATGTATGTACGTACTGTATATCCAGAAGCATCACTTGATGTATGTTAAAAGAAATGCACAGGTATTGATGTGTTCATGACGTTACAGGAATTGTGAGTTTCTGAGTCGTAAAAAGAACATAGAAAGCTCTGTCTTCAGCTGTTTACTCATTGTGACGTGATGTAGGTAAAACCAGACAGAATAAGGGTAAATGTTAGTTAGTTTCTCGACTAGCCAGGACTGTTTGCTGTGTCTTTATTCCTGCTGTATGTGCCGTGTTTCTTCATCTTCGGTGTTGTGTGAGAGCAGGAGTAATGTGGCTCTTCTGAATGGAGTTGTTTGGTGAATGAATGTGTTTTGTATTGATCGTCTGCTGTTTCATACAGTTGGTTTGTGGAATGGGCGTCTCCGTCTCAGTTTGAGGTGAAACGGCACATAAACTACAGCAAACAGAAATAAACAGAAGCCTTTCCTGGAAACTGACCTTCATCGCTGTGTGTCTCTTCCTCTCCTCGCCGGACCCCGGGTCGCGCCGGGAATGTTCTCATCAATTAAATGTGAACGCTGGGGTGAGCGGGACCTTCTGTTTGTGCTTTTGACAAATCAGCAAATGTTTAATCTCAAGATGAGCCACGCGGCGCTCATAAATAATGCAGGAGGGCTTCTGTGCCCACAGTCCTTCAGTGCCAGTTCACCACCATCATCTTCATCAGCAGCATCTTCCTCGTTCACTCACACACTCACACACACACACTCACACACTCACACACACACACACACACACACACACACTCACACTCACACTCACACACACACACACACACACACACACACACACACACACACACACACACTAAAGAACTTTATTTAGGACCGGTGTTTGTTCTCTGGAACTGGGTTTCACTCTTTATGGGTGCATGTCTGACCCAAACAACACCCGTTTATGTCAGATGAGTTTATTTAAATCAAATGCAGGAATGTCTGTCAATTATGCATAAGATATAACACAAAAAAAATTCATTTCCTACTTCTACTTAATAACTCAAGTTTGGCTGCTGCTGTAAACTTAAGTATAATAAAATTGGCTGTACAAGTCAAACTTCAATTATATTAAACTAACAAAATCTTGTATAACTTAAAAAATTAAAAGAATTTGGTTAAGAAAAAAATATATAATATATATAATATATAGAATTGGCTAGTCCCTCATATAGTGATTATATTTTCTGTCCAGTTATTTATAGATGTTGTGTTTGTGGAAGCTGTGATTCATTACTGTTTTAGTTATTGTTTGGGGTAATTAAGTTTAAAAAAAAAAAAATTCATACTTTTATTCATCAAGAATGCATTAAATTGATGAAAAGTGTCAGTAAAGACATTTATAATGTTAGAAAAGATTTATTTTTAAAATAAATGCTGTTCTTTTGAACTTTCTATTCATCTGTGAATCATGAAAAATAAAATGCGTCACAGTTTCCACAAAAATATTGTGCAGCACAACTGTTTTCAACATTGATAATAATCAGAAATGTTTCTTGAGCAGTAAATCAGTATATTATTATGATTTCTGAAGATCATGTGACACTGAAGACTGGAGTAATGATGCAGAAAATACAGCTGCACATCACAGAAATAAATTACAGTTTAACAGATATTCACATAGAAAACAGCTGTTTTAAATTGTAAAAATATTTCACAGTTTTTACTGCATTTTTGATCAAATAAATGCAGCATTGGTGAGCAGAAGAGACTGAGTTTCTCTTGCAGGTCCTAATAAAGTCACCAGCCAACTGGCACGTAACCCGTTTACTCGCAAAGCCAGTTTTTTTACTGTGGGTCGGATCTTGGCGAGTGTTGATTTTGGACTCAGATCTTGCATATGTGTGAAGATCAGTGAAGCAGAGAGAACCTGAGAGCGTCAGATGGCCATTCAGTCCGTCTCTAACCAGTTCTATTGTGCTCTTTTCTTGCTTCCTAACTGTATTCTCTGAGCGTTTGTATTCGCTGATGCCGGGACGTCCGTCTCCCATGACTCCTGAGCGTCTCTCCGCGTCTTTAGACACTATTGAGAGCTTTAGCCTGCAGTTTTGGGCCGCTGCATTGAGCCCCGAGCGGACAGGAAGCAGGTTTTGCTCTTTTTAGGCCAACTTGAGGACTGGAGGTGCAAAAGCCCCTCAGAAAAGCAGTTAGTGAACTGTGAACCGCATCAAATCCCCGGCGCCTTACGCCCGCGGGCTCCGTTTGTTTGGGCCGTCGACAGACACAGAAACCATCTGATTGTTCAGTAAAAATTAAGAATATAATCCTATTGAAGTAAATCTTTGGTCATGCTAAACTCTCACTGTGCTGCTTTGAGCGGCTCAGATTGAGCGCTTTGACAGAATCGGCTCTGGCTATAATTTACATGTTATATTTGAGCGCCGTGAACTCGTTACATAAGAAAAGAGGCTTTTCCTTCATATTCATAAGAGCAAGTTTGTGCTCTTTTGTGGTGTTGGGTTTTACATAAACACATGAACTTATGAATCACGACTGACGTCACTTGATATTCTGCGGACCGTATCTGCTGAGAAATCTCACTACAATGATGCATTATTGACCCGACAGTAATAAAAGTGCTTATTTCAGCTGGTTTTAGATGTATTTGCTACTTTACTAAGTAGTGGACCAATATCAATTTTTTTTTTTAATGCTGATATCTTGGCAGCCGATATATGACATCAGAATATTTAATTATGATGCATTTAGTACTTTACTAAGTAGTGGTCGACCAATGTGGTTTTTTTGGCGATATCTTGGCCGCCAATGGCCGATAAAAAGTTAATTTATATATATCATCACAATATTTAATTTAAAAAAAAAAGTTAAAACACATTCATAACATTTGCTGAAATTAAATCTATTTAAAAATAGATTTAATTAGATGTATTTAGATGCATTTTTGATAGTTTACTAAGTAGTGGTTTACTGATATGGATTTTTTGTTGCCGATATCTTGGCGGCTGATAGACAGTATAAAGCTGATACATGAGATCATAATATTTAATAAAAAAAGAAATAAAAAAACCCCACATGCATAACATTTGCTGAAATTAAATCTATTTCAAAATTGATTTATTTTGATGTATTTTTGCTACTTTACCAAGTTGGTTACACAGTATAGATTCTTTTCATGGCCAATATCTAATGGCCGATACATAGCCAATATATATGATATTGCAATATTTTATAAAAAAAAAAAAAAAACGTATAGACATATGCATAACAATTGTTGAAAATAAATATATTTCAGAATAGATTTAATTAGATGCATTTAGATATGGATTTTCTTTTATGGCTGATATCTAGTTGCCGATGACATGATTCCTTTATGATATTTCATTTAAAAATTGTAAAAAAGGTTTGCATAACAGTTGCTGAAATTCTATCAAAACAGATTCAGTATGATGTTAAGATGTATTTGGTACTTTAATAAATAGCGGTCGACCGATATGGATTTTTTGATGGCCGATATCTTGGCACCTGTTGGATGATACATATATAATATCTCTATATTTAATTTAAAAATATTAAAAACACCTGCAATACAGTTGCTGAAATGAAATCTATTTCAAAATAGATCAATTGGAGGTATTTAGAGGTATTTTCTACATTGACTAAATACTGGACTGAAATGCTTCCGATATATCGGCCAACCCCAGTTTTTCACAAAACAGGTGAAGCAGTCCCCCAGATGCACATCTGCAGACCAGAACATGACACAAACTTGAAGAAAACGCACTAAACCACATCTTTGGGTTTCTGTGTTGAGTAATTTCTCTTTCTTTGTCTTTCAGGCTCTGGGATGTTGCTACTTCATCCACGAATCCTTGAAAAACATCCAGCAGTTTGATTTCAAAGGTACGTGTGTCCCTTTAATACGGCCTGCCATCAATCCCATCAGATCCAGCACGGTCAAGGTTGTTTCAGAAGCCATAAAACATGCTAAAATGGAGTTACCGATAGAAACAGTAATGCTTATTAATATTAGGATTTAATTCATGAGATTTCAGCCTGTGGTAATAGTGCACTCAAGCTATTGGACAGTTAGCGGTGACCTCATCAGCGGTAGGGGTCAGAGGTCGCATGTCCCGACGGTCACACTAATTAAAGCCACTCCCATTACAGCGGTGTGAGCATTAGCCCCCGCCGGACCCTTCAGCCCCGCTCAAACCCGGAGCTCTTAAAGACCACGATATCTCTCACATGATGGCCGTAATCACGCTCTCCATCAAACTCATCATGCGGGGACAAAACCTGAATGAATCATATTTCACCGCAAAACCACAAGACAGAAAAATATGAACATGTTTCAAGAAAAAGAACAGTGAAAAAGAAGTGCTTTTTTTTGTTTTTTTTAAACAGCGACGTGCATTTAGTAATTGCTTAATTTATGCTGATTTATTTATGGGTAATTAATTTATGCTGATATAAAGGTAAAACATTATTATAGTAAAAATTACTATGGTGGTAATCACACAAACTCAAAAGTAAATTCAAGTAAAGCATCCAGATGCATTATAGCCATGAAATGTTTTCTAGTTAAAGTAAAATAAAATAAAAAAATAAACAAACAAATAAATAACACACATACTATATATATTTATATATATATTACCTTAATAGTATTATTATTGTTAAATAATTTGAATGCATTTTAAGCACTTTTTTTTTCTTTTTCCTTTTGGTTTTATATTTGTTTAAATTATGCTGATATAAATGTAAATAAAAATATTTATAATTTTCATACTTAAAAAAGACTAGATTTTTGTAATGGTAATCATGTTTCAGTGTCATGAGAATTACACACAAACTCAAAAGTAAATTCTGGTTCGTGTGAGCAGTAGGTGGCGCAGTTGCCCTGATCTCTCGTACTCTATTAAGAGTCTCTGAACATGTTTGCATGTTAATCAGTGCTGCTTTATTCCTCACACAGCCAAGAAGTTCAGGAAGCTGGTTGGTAAGGAGGTGTGTTCGGACGCTCTGCCAAACACAGCCACGCTGGAGAAAGAGAAGTTTCCTCAAGACTATTTTCCTGAGGTGCGTCTGCTCCTTCATGCTTCATTGTGAGAGTGTTGTGTACAATAACATCAGAGATGTCTGCTTCAGTCACATTTTCCCAGATTTCAGGTTCATATTGAGAGGAAAACGTCCGGATGAGCACTTGACTGATTCGGTCTTAAATCATGAATATGGCATCCCTGCTTAATTTGGTTCACAGTATTGCTCATTTAAATAATTTAAAAATACGTAATTTAAGTAATAATTAACAACAAAACAAAAAAATAATGTATTTAAAGGGGTCATGATACAGATTTTTTAAAATTATTTTAATATGTTCCTTGAGCTTTACTTACTTTATAATGTTAATAAAGTTTTTTGCACAAAAAACGCAACAAATAAATATGTGGAAAAATGATTATTTTCAATCCTCATTGTGAGCCTCTGTCTAAAACGAGCTGTTTTTAAGGGGCGGGTCCTCTAAGGCTTCTCAGTAGTGATTGGCTGGCGTCACTGCATAGGAAACAGTATCAACGCCCCTCGCTATCACGTGTTGTGACAACATGATCAAAATAAACCGGTCATTTCCAGACAAAGCATTATGAAATCATTAACTTACGGTTTGTGATGCAGCTGCAGTCAGATTTTCTTTGTGACTCTCCATGACACTTTGCCTCGATTACAAAACGATCCGGGACGCCATGTTTATGCAAATGTTTGTGCCTCATCATTGTGATGTCATCATGCACCTCAGATCCAGAACGAGCCGTTTTTGGAGCTTGATTAAATAAATGCTTTGTTTATAATGAAGAGGACATCTTTAATGGGACAAAGACCTCTTACATGCCAAAATATCAAGAAAAATTTGATTCCTCATGTCATGACCCCTTTAAGCGAGTAATAATTAATAAGAAATTTTGTTCCCTTAATTATTAGTTTTATTTAACATACAGCTCTTAAAACTTCTGCAATCACAAACTGACTTGTGGTTATTTAATATATCGGCACTCCCAGTTTCTCTCAGAAAACAAGCAGCTTTGTCATAATTATCGCTGAAACACTAGATGAACTATCCAATAATAGGGGCCTTTAAATTTCATTTCAGCAGTTTTTACTGTCATTTAAGCATATTTTATATGTATATATCTGCATTATGTTGGCTTTCAAGATGTTTGAAGCATGCAAAGGAATGGAATATTGGAGTAATTAATTTTTATGCACAGACATTCCGGTGGAAAATATTTAACGCCGTTAATGCAGGGGGCGGAGCTAGTGCTGGCCACCCCTCTCACAACTGCTGCCTCTCTCTTTTTTTCTTGATGTGCATTATTTAGTCACAGAACGTCTTTACGAACACATCAAACGGGAGACGTTTCAGACACGAGTCAATGCAGTGTTAAATTTTACATTCAGTTCTGCCAATTATGCAGAACGGCTGGCAGCTAGGGGTGTGCTGTGCAATATTAAAAGAAAATTATATCTCGATATTGTCTAGGATTTTATCAAAAACGAGAATTAGACGATATTTTGCTTGTGTTATTGTGCTGGTAGTCTTGAGGACTACCGTGGACAGCAGAGTTTGATGTTCTTCATATTCTGTGTGCTGGTCAGTTCACAGCAGTGATAGAAATTCATCTTTTCCAATAAGTTTAAATAGATTTTTACCTTTTTATGGTCATTTTCACAATTAAGCCATTTTTTCTAAAAGTGTGCATGATCATTTGAGTCAAATTCGTACATTTAATCAGTCAATTAGAATAATAAGACATTTGGGCTGTTATCAAGCAAATTAAATCAGTATCAACAAAATTCATCTTTGAATTTGAATTTCTGAAGTGGCATTTAGATGCACGTACACCTGCTTAACGCAGGACATGAATGCATTTAACCTGCAGTTACACATGCATATATCTGAAATTTTTCACAAAAAATTTAAAGATACTTTGAATGTGAAATCACAACCTCCAGCAGGTGGCATCAATTCACTATTAATAAGTGAGTCACTGCGATTGAACGAATCATTTAAACGGTTGATTCATTCAGGAACGAAACGAAACACCGTCATGTTGCTCAGAGACACGAAACAGTGCTGTGGCTTTGTTTGGAATTATTTTTGTTGTCGAAATGGAGCAAAAACAGGAAATATGGCGTCTACAACATCTCTTAATATTCACTTCTTATTTATTGAACTGTTGTATAAAATCAATATCACATTTGTAAACATGCTGATTTTTGGAGGAAAAAAACCCCGGCACTGTTCATGTGTTATTAACTATATGAAATGATATAAATCTTGAATTTTGTTATGCATTTTAATAGACTGAATCATGCAGTGAAAGCGTCTAACCTACAGGACTTCATCACGTCATGCATGCATGCGCTCTCTGTAGGTGTTTGGTTTGGTTTGGTTTTTGCAATATACTCGATAATGTCAAATCGCACATTAAAACAACAATTAGGATATTATCGCAGCCCCTTACGTGAGCATCCTGACAATTAAAGGCCTTAACGATTGAACCTGATGATCCTGGACGTTCTGCCACACACTTGTCCCTGCATTTCTTGTGTTTGGCACTCTCTCTGTATTTAACCAAGCTCTCGAGCTTAAAATGTGTAGATTCGGTGGCGAATGCTGTTAGTGTTTCCTGCAAACTCCGACCCACAGGCTTTAAAGTGAATGCAGTACATAGAGCATAGATAGAACGGCAGACCGGTCACCGTATCAGCACACAGGAGGCACATAACTGTAAACGTTTTTAGAGAAATGAAAACAGGTCGCACTACAACAATTATATGCACTCGCACAAATACTCCCAAATATATTTTGAGGTCGTACAGATTAAATTATGGGAGCATATGCGACCAAAATGGTCGCAATTTCGAGCCTTGATGAAGTTACCAAAAAAGCGATTAAAGCTGCCTTAAAACTGTTATATGAATGTTATATATGAGTCACATTTAAGAACATGTCTCTGAAAGAGTCTCAGCACTGTCTCCCTCATCTAACACACCCGATTCAACTCATCCGCTCATTAATAGAGACTTTAAGACCTGAAGTGGGTCAGAAAATAGAAAGAGAGTTGAGAGAGAATAAGATGCGTGAGATCCACGTCATGTTCAGCAGTGGCAGCTCTTAAAGAAACAGCACCCAAAATAACCTATTAACCAGCTGCTGTGATGTCTGTTCATCAAGAATAAAAGAAAAAAAGAGGAAATCAATAACTTTTAGAGGTTTAAGGATTCATCTATATATCATTTAGAATTTAGTGTTTGATAACTTTTATTCAATTTCTGTGTATTTCCTACTTGCTGAAGGGCACAGGTAGCTAAATATGACATTTGTTATAATGGGTTTATGTGAAGATTGTTTAAAGTTCACTTAAATTAGAAGTTATTTTACTAAAGTCTAATAAATGAAGCTCTCAATTATACTGTAATGTTGAATGGCTCAAGTCAATGGTTAAATATTAGGAAAAAAAGAACAATTTTATTGAGGCATCAGTAGTATTGGTATCAGTGATACTGGCCTTCAGTCATATAAAAAAAAAAGCGCGGAAGGTTATCTATCATTGTGTGATGAGGGTACAGCACCAGTGTTGCCAGGGTAACAGCACAAGTGGGCTATTTTGAAAATACAGTCGCGAGAAAAATAAACAGGGCATACATGTCTTTTACACAGCAGAAATAAACATGACAAAAGCCACTATAGATTATATTAGATAATAAACACACGATTATTAGAGGTCGACTGATTCATCGGTTTTGTCAATTAATCGGCACCGATAGTTGATTGCCGCAACTCTCGGTTATCTGCAAAAATCCATGGCGATAGTTTTCCGGTTTGCGACCGTTGCTGGAGTGGATGAGAAGGGTCCGCTGGCATTATACAGTACGAGAGCGGCCTCTAGAGGCGGAAATCACTGACAGCACGTGTTGTTATTTTGACACGTGACACTGCGCTGCACAGAGCGGGAAACTCCAGACGCGCATTTAAATACATCCCACAGAAAATCCTGCCGCGGAGTTTTCTATTAAATTACATTATATTTGTCCCAAATCATTGTGAATGTATAATGACTTCACCCTAGGCTATAAATTATGTATTGTGCATTTTTCAGCAAAACGTTTGTCTTTCTGTGGCTCTAATAAAGTCTGTATGCTTCATGTAGAGAGCTGTAATACAGATCGCGATTTCTCTTTCCACTTACTCTGTTTTTTAAACACCGAACTTCAAACTCATTTATGCCACATTGTTCATTCTTGAAGCAAACTTATGTCCGTTTGGTTATTAAATAAATTGTTTTAGACCGCCACTTGATTTGAACGCAAAGCGTCTAGTGTGTGTGTGTGTGTGTGTGTGTGTGTGTGAGTGATACCTCTGAGTTCTCCTCGACGCAGCACTGAGCTTTTTCCCGGTGTATGACTAACTTTTTTTTTTTTTATTATTAGATAATTATCAATTGTTAAAAAATAGAAGCATAAGTGTGTGAGTACACATACAATATCCATATGTGTGTAATTTGAATGCTATGGGCTTGTGTAGGTATTTAAAGATGGCCATCTTTAAGCATGACTGTTGAAATTAAATGGAAACACTTAACAATAAGAGTCTATTCGTAGCATTAATGAAAACTGTAGAAGTATTGTTTCTTGTTAGTGTGTTCATTTCAACATTCACTATTAGCAACTAATAAGCTACATTTTTTAAATTAAATTAAAGTTTCTTCTTTTAACATTAGCAAGCTATGAAATAACTTCAATGATCAATATAGTAAATAATATTAATATTTTTATTAATTTACAAAGTATGGTTCAGTACTGTTACTGCTTTTTTTTTTTTAAATAGTAAAGCACTAGCTTTCTTTCGGTATCCATTTTGAAAACTATCGGTTGATTAATCGGTATCGGACAGTGTGGTCCAACCTAGCTATCGCTAAAATCCACTATCGGTCGACATCTAACGATTATGAAAGGATATGGTGTGTATGTGATTTTCTTGAGTTGAATGTGTACATCTGAAATGCTAATTTGTGCAGCGATATAAAAGGCTATAAATAGCATATTTTGACAACAGTAAACGAACCAAATTCCACATGTGATCGCAAAAGGAAGTTATTACAAACACTTGATGGTGGTTTGAAGTGAGTTCTTAGTAAAAGTGTAATATTAAATCTCATAAATTGTCTTATGAAGCATGATGCTAATATTAGCTCTAATGCAGCTGCAGAACAGGTCCAATTCTTCTTCATAATGCATTTTGTCATAATACTTCACGTAAGGTCACAAGAAATGTTTTGTTGTAGTTATTTAGAAACTCTTTTGATAATAGTTGTGTAAATGTATACTGGGATTGAAGCGATGTGGCTTGGTAAACGTTTTATTGCCAGTTTAAAGGCTGCTAATGGCTGAATAAAAACAAAAGAATAATGATAAAAGAATAATAAGGATTATGTCTCATACTTGGCGGAAGTGTGAAGGGTTCTGTTTCCTTAAACTAGTTTGTCATGCATTTCTTATTCAACAGATTTACAGGTAAATCATAGTATTTTAAATTTGTGATTAATCATGATTAATAAGTCTATGACTGATTAACGCGATTTAAATTTTTTAATCGATTGACAGCAATAATATATACATTATCAGTGCTGTCAATCTATATCTATATCTATATCTATCTATCTATATATAATATATATATATATATATATATATAATATATATATATATATATATATACACACACACACACGCACACACACACACGTATATGGTATTGTGTATTTATTGTAATTAAGCACAATATTATAATTTTTGAACGTTTTTATACAGCTCATTGGTAATTGATTATTGAGTGTTGATTATTACCTGAATGTAACTGAACTTGTTTTTGGTTTGGTTTGGTCTTGTTTTGGTGAGGGTTGATGTTGTTGTATGTGGAGCATGTTAGTTTGTGGATGTTGTGCCGGTTGAGCGGTGTGTGTGATTTACTGCAGGCAGTGTTTCATATCTGTGTTCTGTAGGGCTGATATACTAATAAAGCGCACGTGTCAGCCGGATCCGCGCCTCCCATCCGTCTCTCACACTCCAGCAAACAGCAGCCCGTAAATATATGCAAAAACAGCGCGCTGGCCTTTCACGCGCCGCTACCGATCTCCAGCGCTTCCACAAATAACACGCTTCCTCCTGATGAGAAAACAATGACGTTTACAGAAGCGCCGCACCTTCAGGGCAGAGAGAAAACAGAAAGAGAAAAGTTTGCGATGCATTGATTTACGCGCTCATGAATCTCCGGAGAGCAGCACTCCACATAATGTTCGGCCATTTAAAGCAGCAGATTTGTGTAGTCTATCAAGGGCTTTCTCAGTAGTGAGAAATTGCTTGTTATCGTAGATCACAGATACGGCTCCAACCTCTTATGAAAGATGAATTAATTTCACTAATGCTTTAATGCAGGTTTCTCATGAGGCGGGCAGGCTGGCGATAACCTCGGCTTCATCCCGTGATTTATGCCGTCTTTTAGTAGATGAAACCGCCCGGATTCGCCATCCATCTGCCTCCCTAAAGGAGTCCTATTACGCAGTGCTGTTTGGACGCTTTAGCTGCTGCTCGCGTGTTTTAGCGCTGTTAGCGATCTGTTATCACACCGCTGCACTGATGTTTGATCTGAAAAATCAGTCTCGGTTCACACAGTTTCCTCATCAGTTTTGTCAGTCGAGACGTTTGTGCGCTGTTGGACCAATCAGCTCGTTTTCTAATCAGGGTTAAAAAGTCTTAATTCACCGTTCCACAGATTAAAGCCTAAAAAGGTCTTAAATCAGAGCAGAAAGTCTTCAATTCATAAAGGCATGGCATTCAGTGCTGCTTCAAATCAAGATACATTTACTTGAGATGCAAAATAAAGATTCAAAATAAAAATGTCTTCAGCTGGTGGATGGGTCACTACAAAAATATGATAAAATAAAATGCATTAAATGTTGCATGCATGCACTGCAAGAAAAAAAGAAGTATTTTTCTCATTTTCAAGTGCAAATATCTGAACATCCTAAAATCAAGATACAATTATTGGAGATTGAAAAAATAAAATAAATGCTCACTTTAAATATGGACAGAAAACACGAAATATCTGCAGCTGGTGGATAAGTCACTGAAATAAAATGATTAAATTGGATAAAATAAAATTGTAAAGACAGTGCTTAAAAAACTTGAAATAATTATTTTATATGTACTGTGTTTGCAGAAAATTAAATGCATTAAATATTGCATGCACTGCAAAAAAATGTAAAATAAAATTAAAATATAAATAAATTCTTCCTCAGTATTTGGACATTTTCACTGGAAACAAGACAAAAAAACTTATTTGCAGTGCAATCGGAAGTACAGTAAAATTTATTTCCATTCTAGTGGTTGAGAGCAGCGATATTCCAGACATTTTTATAAAACATAAAAAAAAAAATCATTGGAAAAGTAATGGAGATCTGTTGGAAGTAGTCTTTTTCTTTGAATAGTTGCAAATAGAAGACCTTTACATCTGGAGCACATATGGATGTATTGTGTTCCTCACGTTTTCTTGGCTTGCTCTTAAGCGCTGTGTTTTTCCGAGCTGCTGCTTCATCAATAAACCGTCCGTCTGTCAAACGCCTCAATGACATCACCTGCGTTCCTCGTCTGATTGACAGCCGGCGGTTTCCCCGGCAGCCAATCAGGAGGAGGCGGCTGTGATTGATGTGTGTTTGTACCCTTGACTCCACAGAAGCTGCTCTTCACTGGGTCTGTGTAATGAGCGCGTGACCCGTCTCCTCTTTAGGGCCTCTGTGTGAGTTATGGCTTTAAGTGCTGCTCCAGCCAGCGCCACAATATTAATTGAAACGCTGAATAAGAGAGAAGCGGACAGAACAACAGGCGCTGCTTGTAAACGGTCGTGTTAATTCGGTCGCTCCATGTATTTGATGCTCATCTGCAGACTGACTCTGACTCTGTCTCTCAGCGCTGTGTTTGATTTCAGAGCAGCGACAGAAAATATCTGCTAAACTCAACATTTACAGACTCACTGGATTTAAAGTGAGCTCAGATCTCATTTGGACTTTTTGAGTTGTGAACAGGTTTCAGTCCACTTTCCATTTGCACAGTTTTATTTTAATTGTTTTTTATTGTATTTTATTTTAAATTTAAACTTATTTAATTGGTTTATTTATTTAATCTTATTTTATAATGTTTTGTCAAACCTAATTTTAAAATTGCATGATTTAATGTATTTTATTTGAACTAATTTAATCTTGTTTTATTATAATGTAATGTTGTATAATATTTATTTGTTTTATTTTTTTTTTTTCTTATTTTATAATATCATTTATTTAATTTTTACTAATCTTATTTTCTTGTTTTATTTAAAAATTTTATTTTATTTTGACTAATTAATTTTTTTATTATAATATAGTATTCTACAACTTAATTGAATTGTAACTAATTTAATGGTGTTTCGTTATAATGTAATATAATAGAATTTATTTTTTGTTTCTTATTTATAATAATAGTTTAATTTATTTTGTTTACTAATCTTATTTATAATAATAATAATGTTTTTTTTTATTTTAAATGATTGAATTTTATTTTATTAGAATATTATGTAATTTTATTTGTCCTATTTTTATGCTCATCTTTTTTTCTATTATGATATTTTATTTTGTTTGTTTATCATCTAATTTTGTCTTTTTTATTATAATTCATAAATATAATTCAGCTTATAATATTGCATAATATTATGATACAGTAATATATTTTTGTTGTAATTTCTTTTTCAGGCATTAAATTGAAAGAAAACCTTTTTGATAATTAATTATTTTATTTTTTTATTTGTTTGCCCCCAGCCCAGACTTCTAGTGAAGCAGACTCAGACCAGACGGTCTCCTGAGCTGGTCTCAGTTCAGTCTGATTTGTGTTATTTTAACCTTTCACATTATTGTGATCCACTTCCAGCCCCCTGAACCGAATCGAATGTGAAGGATCTCTGTTTCAGAGTGAAATGTCTCTGAGAAGAGCGTGATGTCTTGTGTAATCGGAGTCAGACGGCTGCTCTTCATCAATCACGGCTGCTGTTTATTAGTTATTACTCAGCTGCTGTTATTGAAGGTCAGTGTCTGACCCGTGATGAGGGTGGATGGGAGATGAGATTATGTGTGGAGCCCGTTCTCCTCGGCCGCTGAGGAGCGTTCATCTCTGTCACTGCCCAAACGCTGACCTTTCCAGCGCACAGCTGCTTCTGACCCGACCCATGCTGGGCTTTCTGCCCACACTTAAAGGAATACTTCACTTTTGTTATTTTATTTTATTTTGTCTAGCTTAATCGTATTTTATTGCAGTGACCTGTCCAACGGCTGCAGATATTTTGGGTTTTCTGTCCATATTTAAAGGAATATTTTATTTTATTTTATTTTATTTTATTTTAATTTATTTTATTTTATTTTATTTTAGTAGTATCATTTTATTGTATTATTTATTATTTTAATTTAATGTTTATTTTATTTTATATTATCTAATTTAATCTAATGTTATTATAATATAATAGTTTCATTTTATTATGATGATTAAATTTATTTTATTTTGTCTAAACTTATTTTAAAATAGCATAATTTAATTAATTTTTTTATTTAATATTGTTTTATTATAATGTAATATTATTATGCATATGCAATTTTATTTTATAATAATATAATTTCATTTAATTATTTTATTTTCACAAATTTTGTCTTATATTATGATATTATGTAATTAATTTTATTTTTTATTGTCTAATTCAATAGTTTTTTTTATTACAGTGACCCACCCAACTGCAGATATTGTTTTCCGTCTAGATTTAAAGGAATAGTTTTTTTTTTTTGTTCTGTCTTATTTTGTTGTTGTTTTATTTTCTTTTATATATTAGTATTATTTTATTGTATTATTTGCTATTTTAATTTTTTGTTTTGTTTTTAATATTTAATTGAAGTTTTGTTTTGTCTAATTTAAACTTATTTTATTGCAGTGGCCTGTTCGAAGGAAATTTTGTTTTATTGTTTTATTTTATTATATATAGTAGTGTAATTTTATTTTATTATTTTCATTTGATGTTTTTATTTTAGTTTTATTTTTTATTTTTTTTTTGTCTAATTTAATCTTATTTTCATCCAAACACGTTGCTCTCTTCAGTCGTCAGACGTTGTGTTTGTATATTTGTATCTGTATTGCGGACTGTTGTTAGTTTATGCGTTGGAGATGTGGAGATGATTTTCTCCAGAGAAGAAGTCAGTTCTTGCCATCGTCCGCTCTGCCTCGCTGTAGCCCGCAGATTAATTCAAGTATGCAAATGTAATTGAATTTGATCCAGTTAATCTTGTCCTAATGCCGGCTGAAAGATGTGAGGAGCAATCAAATCGCTCTCAGGCCTTTCATTTGCATCAGAGTTTTTAAATAAAATTAGTCAATTTGTAATTATGTGCCCCGGCCGGTAATTAGTTTATTCATCGCTGCAGTTAACTCCCCATTAGAGATCTCAGAGAGAGAGAGAGAGAGGTTATTTCTTTGGTAATCAGGACACTCGCAGCATCAATTTGTCTCTCATTTAATAATGTTGAGAGTCATGTGATCTCAATCAGACCGAATGAGAAAACTCATTTTCTTCATCTGTAGTAGCATTGTGTTTGATGTCAGAACAATGACAGAAAGTATTTGTAAACTTGTTTTTGCAAGCTTTGTTCTTGATTTGGTCAAAATATACATCCGTTGAGTGCATTTACACTGTTACTGGCTTAAAGTGAGCTCTGATCTCATTTTGCTCCATTTGTGTTGTGAACAGGTTTTATTTTTTATTTAAATGTTATATTTATTGCATTACTTTTGAATAAGTTTAATACTTTTTTTTATTAATTTTGTATTTATTTATATATATTCTTTATAGTCTTGTATACAATACAATAAATATATATAAAAATATAACAATATTTTTTATTGTTGAATTGTGTTTTGTACTATATATATATATTTGTTTTATATATTTATGATTAGGTATTTATTGTATTTTATTGAATTTAATTTTTATTTACAATTTATTTTATTTATTTTTAGATTTTATTTTGGTCAAAACTTGAAAAGATGAGAGCAGCTGTAGAAGCACAGAATCATATTTTGGTCTAACGACTGATGACTGAATTATGCCGGTTCAGATGAGTGGATGTGTTTGTCTGCAGGTGAATGAAGGGATGTGATTTGGTTTCAGTGTGTCTCTGTACTGATGGTTTTTCTCGTCCTGCAGTGTAAATGGTCCAGAAAAGGCTTCATCCGAACCCGATGGGCGCTGGCTGACTGGTGAGTTCATCTCTGTCCTAAACCTGACCAGTCCAGCCTTACAGAGAGAGTTCACATCCGTTCTCACTGTTACTGACTGATCGCATCACAGTCTGTTCTCATCGTCATATGAAGCAGTGCTCATCAACACGAGCGCGAGCAGAAGAGGACAGCCTAACAAAATCACAAACTAAAGAAGAAGAGAAGATTTAATGAAGCAAACAAGAGCATTTCATCTGCTTCAGCCAATTATGTTTACTGCAGCTCTATTCTTTGACTTTAGATAAATAATATAAGCTATTTAAAATTAAATGAGTAAAATAAAATACTATAAAATATGAAATATTTTAAAAATAAAATTAAACAAACAATAGAACACTTTCTAAAATATTATTTAAAATAAAATAATGTAAAATGAAAGCAATAAAAAATTAAACTAAAGGTATTTTTAATAAATGAAAATGATTTAAAATTAAATTATTAAATAAAACACTAAAAATATCAAATATTTTGTAAATAAAATTAAATGACTTAAAAATAAATAATCAAAATAAAATCAAAAATACTTTTAATAAATTTAAATAAAATAAGTCATTTAAAATAGTCAAAATAAAACACTTAACTAAATTACTAAACTAAATTAAATGTTTAGTTTTTTGGTTCACTTGCATGTCATGTGACCACAACGGACATCAGAGGACCTTGAACATATGGTAAATTATTGAAATATTAACTTGAGCAAGTAAATATTTTAGCTGAAGGGGTTCGGCTGACAAAAATGTTTGGGAATCACTGAAATAAGCTTTCGGTCCATGCTTTTTGATCCTACACTGCATTAGATGCAGGTCTGGCTCCTGTTCTCTCTTCTGCTCTCTGTTGAGCTCTGCTGCTAACGGTCAGGTTGTCGGTTCGAGTCTCGATCGGAGGAGAAGTGAAGCTGTAATAAGTCGGCGTGAGTCACTTGGGATAAAAGTCTCTGCTAAAGGACTAACCGCTCTTCTGAGCGAGTTTCTCCCGACCGAACCGCAGGATTAGATTACAGCTAATCGCGTTAGCCGAGTGCTTACATATGACAGATGACATGATCAGACCGAGAGAGAGAGAGCGGCTAATGCAATAGAAGAGCGACACCAGAACAAGAGCATCTGACACCGGATGAAGGGAATGAAAAGGTGACGGAGGAATAACAGGCTTAGTCGCGCCGCACTAACAAACCTGATTACTGAGACGCTCCCTTAGCACTTCTGATCCGAGCCGCTCACCTCACCGTTATTGATATATAGAACAGAGGAACTGATAGACGTGTTCATATTCATCAGTGAGCACACTCCGGTTTGGAAACGCTTTCTGTGAAGCCTGAGAATATAATAATGCATTTTGAAGGTGTTCGTTTGCATCCATTTTTGTGTAAATACTTGTAAGCACAGATGAAACACAGTAGGGTTTCCCAAACGAGGACCTGCAGGGAGTTTCTGAGTTGATGAAAAGTTACTAATTAAATAATGTTATAATAAAAGCAATCGAAATAAAACAATTATATTTTTTAATAAATTAAAATAAAATGTATAGTTTATATAAATATAAATAATTTGTATAATTATATATAAATTATAAATAAAAGAAATCAAAATAAAACAAAGATATAAATTGTTTTTAATTAATTAAAATAAAAACAATTAAAATACTGAAAAATGTGGTTAATTAAATATTAATAATAAAATATTAAAATTTAAAATTAAACAACACTAAAAAGTATAAAATATTAATTTATTTTAAAAATATAAATATACATTTATATTATATAAATTATAAATAAAAATATATGTAAATAAAACAAAAATATAAACTTTTAAATTAATTAAAATAAAATCATCAATTAAATTATTGGAAAAACTGAAAATATTTTTAACTAATTTTAAAACTAATTTTAAAAATTAAAGCAAACAAAATAACACAATTTTTATGAATTAAAATAATATAGTTTAAAATAAAAAAAGAAAATACTTACTAAAATGTATGAAATATTTTTTAAATAAATAAATTAATGAATTTTAAAATAAAATCAGTCAAAATAAAACGTACTAAAGTATTTTTTAATTAAAATAACATTAAATTAAAGGGGTTCGGCTGATGAAAACATTTGGGAATCACTGAAATAAGCTTATTCTTTTTCAGTACATTGTTTGTCACCCTGTGCACATTTACAGAGTAAAAAAGGCACAGAAGGTGTTATTTAAGCTTTTTAAGAGTGTTTCCTTCACCTGACACACTTCACATGTGCTTTTATCCAGCATGTGATCAGTTCATGCACTGACTGGGAATCGAACCCGTGACTGTGCCGGTGCTCTGTTGCATTGACACAAACAGCTGATAATATAAATGTGTTTTCTGCCTCTCAGTGCCTTCGACCTGGTGAACATCCACCTGTTTCACGACGCGTCTAACCTGGTGGCGTGGGAGAAGAGTCCGTCGGTTTACTCGGGAACGCGGCAGAAAGCGCTGGGCTTCGTTCTGGACAGGTCAGACAATCTGCTTCAAGCATGTTCACTCTCAATAAATGCATGCAGAACGTATCAAGCGCCGGTGAATTACGGCTCAGAGATCATATTCTTCCACTCACGCCTTTGCTTTCTGTCCAATGAGAGACCAGAGGTTTATTATGCTATCATTTACCCTGATTTACAGTTTAAAAAGACCTTTCTTGTTGTTTACATTGAGGATTTTCACAGATTTTCAGCTCCTTTATTTATATTCGTCTCATAAACACTTCATCCCAGCACTTGTTCTCCTCTGATTAAATAATGATCTCCAAGGGTTGTGTGTGATCTGAAATAATGTTGTAAAAATGAAATAATTTTTAGAATAAATTAATCAAAATTATACACATACTAAAAATATATTTTTTTTAGTAAACTAAAAATGACCATTAACTGACATCAGTTCATTATTAAATTATTAAATATAATAATACAAATATTTTATTTGTTCACGTGTATGTCGTGACCATTAACTGACATCAGATCATTAAATTATTATTACATATAATAATAAATCTCAAAGGGTACTACAAGAAAATATTTTTGCTAATTAATATTATTTCATTTATTTTACATTTCTTTTAATTAAATCATAAAAATGTAAATAAAATAATTTTAAAATAAAAACCATAAAAATAAAAAGATTTTATTAGTACACCTGCATGTCTTGTGACAATTAACTGACAATTATTATTAATTTATTGAAATATTAACTTAAAGGGTACTTCAAGAAAATATTTTAGACATTTAATATTAATTAATTTTAATTAAATAAAAACTGTAAATATATAAAAGAAAAAAGAAAACCATCAAAATAACTACTAAAAACTAAATAACTAATCAAATAACTAATCGTGAATGTTTTGTTATAGTATTGAAATATTAACTTAAAATCTCAGCGGGACGTCAAGTAAATATTTAAGCACAGAGGCGTTTGAGACTTATTCGATTATTGAAATAACTTGAAATCTCAAAGGGTACTTAAAGAAAATATTTAATTAATATTAATTAATTTTAATTTACATTTCTTTTAATTAATTCATAAAAAATAAAATAAAATATTTTTATAAAAACATCAAAATAAAGTTAAAAAGTTGCTAAAATGTTTTATTTGTCTACCTGCCTGTCATGAGACCATTAAACAACATCAGAGAATTGTTAAATCATTATTTTTATTGAAATCTTAACTTAAAAACTCAAATATACATCAAGAAATATTTTAGGATATTAATAAATTTTTATTTAATTTATTTAATAAAAAACAACAAAATAAGCATTACTAAAAATGATCAAATAACTGTGATCATATGAATGTTTGTTACATTTTTGAATTATGTGACCCTGAAGCAGTCATAAGCAGCACAGCTATATTTGTAGCAATAGCCAACAATACATTGTATGAGTCAAAATTATACATTTCTCTCTTATGCCAAAAATCATTAGGATATTAAGTAAAGATCATGTTCCATGAAGATATTTTGTAAGTTTCCTACTGTAAACATATCAAAACTAATCAAACATTTTTGATTAGTAATATGCATTGCTAAGAACTACATTTGAACAACTTGGTGATTTTCTCAATATTTTGATTTTTTTGCACCCTCAGATTCCAGATTTTCAAATAGTTGTGTTTTAGACAAATATTGTCTGATCCTAACAAACCATACATCAATGGAAAGATTATTTATATTTATTTAAAAAAAAAAAAAAAAGAAAAAAAAAGATCCTTATGACTGGTTTTGTGCTCCAGGGTCACATTAACTTAAAATCTCAGTGGGACTTCAAGTAGGTTTTATTTCAGCACAAATGGATTCGGCTGAAAAAAACTTTTGGGAATCACTGAATTACTCTATAATTCTATAACTCTATAATAAGAGCGTTCAGAGTGGAGCGCTGAGGCGGAAGCTTGTTTCCACGCGTCTGAATGGAGCACAACACCTTCCCCAAAGCAGTGAATAATGTTGGGCTCTTTTCAGCGGCGCTACTAACCTTTTGGCAGCCACCAGTAAAGTCTATTCTCCTGTTGTGATGGAGGAGGACAATGTGGCTCAACAGCCTTTAGAAAGCAGCGCTACCTCCAACAGAGCGGTCATTCAGCGCCGTTTGGGAACCGACTTTAGGCCCATTGTCCGCGCCTCCCCCTACACTCAGACCTCTTCCAGTTTGACTTTTCCTCACACATTCACCTCGTTTTTAACCCTCATAATGCATTCAGAATCTCCATGCTATTTTCACATTCTGGGTCCGAATGGACCTGAAGAATCTGTATTTTATTAAGCAGTCATAACTTCATATTTTTCAACTAAAACCAGATTGTATCCAGATTGTAACTTCTCATTAGTGAGTGAATGTAAAAAAAATTCTAAGTTTTGAATGTTACAAAGTTATTATTGCATTTGCCCTTTTTTTATTAATTAAAAAATTGAGAACGACTTTGAAATTTCAAATTAAACACAAACTACACTAAAAACACTATGATGCAAAATATACATGTATTCTTTAATACTGATGATGAATGTTATTTGAATATATCATTGTATGACATTTATAAGAACATATAATCTGAGAATTATCAGTGTTAATAAATGGGTCATTGGAATGAATGGAATTTTATTAAATTCCTTTGAATTTATAACCCATGATTGCTCAAAAACAGTCTTAATATTTTTGAGCTAAAACCATATTGTATCTGATCAGCAGCTTCTCATTAATGAGATAATGTGAAAAAAAATCAGTTCTGAAGGTTTACCTCTTTTTTTGTGAATTAAAAATTGAGAAAGTCTATGAAATTTCAAATGACGTGAACTACACCAGAAAAACTAAGATGCTAAATATACACATGTTTTTTAATGTTGATGAGAAGTTTTATTTGAATATATCATTGTATGAAATTTATAAGACCATATAATCAGATAATTATCAGTATTAGCTCTATTGGAATGAATGCAATTTAATTTAATTCCTCATGATTGCTCAGAAACAGTCCAAATTGATAAAACTTGTGTATTTTTTCTTACAAAACTTTCTTTTCAAACAAAATCAATTACTTCTGCTTGCATAAACTTTCACTTTTAGATGAAAAAATGCTGCAGTGATTCATCAATAGACGTACGTATTCATGTTCACCAATAAAATTCAGTCCAAAAGTCGGTGAGATATGGGAAAAGGCTAAATGTGTTACAAAAGTTTTTGACACTAATTTAACTCCATAGATAATAAAAAAATAATAATAATTTTGACACTAATGGTGCTCCATACATACCCGGGTCAAAAATGACCGAACACAAAAACGGTTACATCTCTTTAAAAATAATGGTAAACAAATCTGAAAAAAATTAATGATGTGTGTTTTGAGGGTCTCAATACGTCTGCCAAGTTTCGTTCCCTTGCTAAACACTGTGCATTTTTTAGAAATATTTATGTATCAAGACGACCCGAATGTGTGGTTAAACTCAGTATAAAAGTCAGTATCTCTGTTTCTGTTAACAGACGAGCGCTGTTTATCTCTCAAAGCTTCCTGGGAAGGATCCTGTCGGCCGAAGCGTCTTCATTCTGTGTGGTCGCTGTTTGATATGCACAGCCTGTAAATCGCGACGTTTCGCTGTTGCGTCGGAGGCAAACGGACGTGCGTTCCTGAGCAGATTGGTCTGGTTTTGACGCATCCGATCAGTTCCTCGCTCTTTTGTGTGCACAGATATGTTCTTCCATTCAGAAGATGTGCTCAGGTTCAGGCCGGAGCGGTTTTACATCACAACTGTGAAATCTGGCCTAAAAGAGCCCCATTGTGCCCGGCTTTTATTTTCACACAAATGTAGTCCATTGTCAGGCGGCTGAAGTTAATTTGATCAACATTGGAGACATTTAACTTTTCTGTTCAGTCAAAAGGCTTGTTTCATGCTCATTTTTGGCCCATTGAAAAGCCGTGATTGGCAGAAAAATAATGTTGCCGTTAACAATTCAGGGCAATTAGTTTCCCAGGGGGAAGCGCCGGGCCGCTCTGGCCGCCACACAACTATTCTTTGTGACTTTATGGATGGTCATCAGTCAACTGTCAGGAGACTCAAAGAGGCTCCCGGATAAATGTTTCCCTTTTGGCTTTTCCCAGAACAACAGGCTGAAAGGGAAAGAGGGCGAGCGAGAGAGAGAGAGCTGCTGTGTGTGTGTGAGAGGGGAGAGAGAGAGAGAGAGAGAGAGAGAGAGAGAGAACTGAATGTGTCAATAAGTGGAATGTTTTTAAAGGAGAAATACTGAACTCTAAGTTCCAGCTCTTGTTTTTTCCCGTCTGTGAAAGAGCACATCATTAGGCAAAACATTGCGTAGCTCGACCGAAATGAGTTTAAATGACTGATGCCGATACTGATATCTAGAGACACCAGCAGTGATTCTGATATCATTTAATGACTCAGGATTTTATTTTTTAATTTAATTTAATTTAATTTAATTTTATTTAATTTAATTTAATTTAATTTTATTTTATTTTATTTTATTTTATTTTATTTTATTATTCACACTTTACCATGTTTAATTTATTAGACTTTACTATGACATACTATTTTTAATGGACTTTACTATTTTAAAATTTATTAGACTTTTTAGTTTTTTATTTACTAAATTTCACAAAATATACTATATATATATATATATTTGATTAAAAAAAAATCTTATTTTAAGTCAACTTTATTTACTAAATTACCTATATATATATATATATATATATATATATATATATATATATATATATATATATATATATATATATATACCAAAATGTATTTATTTAGGTAATAAAAATAGATACGGTATACACTGAACAAAATTATAAACGCAACACTTTTGTTTTTGCCCCCATTTTTCATGAGCTGAACTCAACGATCTAAGACTTTTTCTATGTACACAAAAGGCCTATTTCTCTCAAATATTGTTCACAAATCTGTCTAAATCTGTGTTAGTGAGCACTTCTTTGCCGAGATACTCCATATCTGGATATCTGGTGAAAACCAGTCAGTATCTGGTGTGACCACCATTTGCCTCACGCAGTGCAACACATCTCCTTCACATAGAGTTGATCAGGTTGTTGATTGTGGCCTGTGGGATGTTGGTCCGCTCCTCTTCAATGGCTGTGCGAAGTTGCTGGATATTGGCAGGAACTGGAACACGCTGTCATATACACCGATCCAGAGCATCCTAAACATGCTCGATGGGTGAGATGTCCAGTGATTATGCTGGCCATGCAAGAACTGGGATGTTTTCAGCTTCCAGGAATTGTGTACAGAGCCTTGCAACATTGGGCCGTGCATTATCATGCTGCGACATGAGGTGATGGTCATGGATGAATGGCACAACAATGGGCCTCAGGATCTCGTCACGGTATCTCTGTGCATTCAAAATGCCATCAATAAAATGCACCCGTGTTCGTTGTCCATAACATACGCCTGCCCATACCATAACCCCACTGCCACCATGGGCCACTCGATCCACAACGCTGACATCAGCAAACCGCTCACCCACACGACACCATACACGCTGTCTGCCATCTGCCCTGTACAGTGAAAACCGGGATTCATCCGTGAAGGGAACACCTCTCCAAAGTGCCAGACGCCATCCAATGTGAGCATTTGCCCACTCAAGTCGGTTACGATGACGAACTGCGGTCAGGTCGAGACCCCGATGAGGACGACGAGCATGCAGATGAGCTTCCCTGAGACGGTTTCTGACAGTTTGTGCAGAAATTCTTTGGTTATGCAAACCGATCGTTGCATCAGCTGTCCGGGTGACTGGTCTCAGACGATCTTGGAGGTGAAGATGCTGGATGTGGAGGTCCTGGGCTGGTGTGGTTATACGTGGTCTGCGGTTGTGAGGCCGGTTGGATGTACTGCCAAATTCTCTGAAACGCCTTTGGAGACGGCTTATAGTAGAGAAATGAACATTCAATTCACGGGCAACAGATCTGGTGGACATTCCTGCAGTCAGCATGCCAACTGCACACTCCCTCAAAACCTGCGACATCTGTGGCATTGTGCTGTGTGATAAAACTGCACATTTTAGAGTGGCCTTTTATTGTGGCCAGCCTCAGACACACCTGTGCAATAATCATGCTGTCTAATCAGCATCTTGATATGCCACACCTGTGATGTGGATGGAGTATCTCGGCAAAGAAGTGCTCACTAACACAGATTTAGACAGATTTGTGAACAATATTTGAGAGAAATAGGCCTTTTGTGTACATAGAAAAAGTCTTAGATCTTTGAATTCAGCTCATGAAAAATGGGGGCAAAAACAAAAGTGTTGCGTTTATAATTTTGTTCAGTGTGTGTATATGATCAAAGCTGTGAAAATTAATCTGCATTGTTAATCCTTTTGATCTTTTATTTAAATAATTCTCAAAAATCTAACCTTTCATTGGATAATAATAATTTAAAATGGGGGAAAATATAATTATGAAGTAAATGTTTTTCTCAAATACACATTGGACACAATTATTGGCACCCCTAGAAATTCTTATGAGTAAAATATCTCTGAAGTATATTCACATTCATATTCACAATTTTGAGCACTCCAGGGTATTTATGAACATGAAATTATCCAGCCATGGCTTCCTGTTTCACAGAAATATAAATAGGAGGGAAAACAAAGTCCAAATTCCCTTAATCATGCATCACAATGAGAAAAACCAAAGAATATATTTCTGATGTGCAGCAAAAGATAATTGAGCTTCACAAATTAGTGAAGTGGCTTTAAGAAAAGAGCTAGAGCAGCGAAAATTCCCATTTCCACCATCAGGGCAATAATTAAGAATTTCCAATCAACAAAATGTTTATGAAGCTGCCTGGAAGAGGACGTGTGTCTATATCATCCTAATGCACGGTGAGAGGAGAGTCTGAGCGGCTAAAGACTCTCCGAGGACCACAGCTGGAGAATTACAGAAAATAGTCGAGTCTCAGGGTCAGAAAACCTTAAAAAAAAAAAAAAAACAGCCCCTACATCAGCACATGTTGTTTGGGAGGCTTTCAAGAAAAATTCTCCTCGCTCATCCAGAAACAAACTCCAGCATATTCAGTTATCAGACACGACTGGAACTTCAAATGGGACTGGCTTCTATGGTCAGATCAAACTAAAAAAATGAGCTTTTTAGCAGCAAACACTCAAGATGGGTTTGGTGAACACAGGGATAAAAAGTACCCCCATGTGTACAATGAAATATTCTGCTGTATTTTTGATGTTGTGGGCCTATATTTCTGCTGGAGGTCCTGGACATCTTGTTTAGACACATGGCATCATGGATTCAATCAAATACCAACAGATTAAAAATCAATAAGTGACCGACTCTGTTAGAAATCTTATAATGGGCCTTGTTTGGATCTTCCAACCGTACAATAATCCAAACACAAACCTCAAAAACAACACAAAAATGCGTCACTGAGCACAAAACCAAGCTTCTGCTGGCCATTCCAGTCCTCTGACCTGAACCCTGTAGAACATGAGTGACCTGAAGAGAAGAAGCTGTGAATCTAAAGGGTCTGGAGTGATTCTGGATGAAGGAATGGTCTCTGATCTCTTGTCAGGTGTCTCTGACCTCATCAGGCATTATAGGAGAACATTTAGAGCTGATAAACTGACAAATGGAGGTTTCAAACAGTATTGAATAAAAGGGGGCCATTAATTGTGGCCAATGTGTATTAGAGAAAAACATTTACTCCATAATGATATCCAATGAAAGGTTAGATTTTTGTACATTTTTTAAAATAAAAGATCAAAATTATTAACAATGCAGATTAATTTTCACAGACTTCTTTGATCATATTTACTAAAGGTGCTGATATTTTTGGCCATGACTGCATGTGTGTGTGTGTGTGTTTATAGCCTCACTTATTTAAATTGCATAATGAATGTAGTTTAATTTGTGTTTAGATGTTTAGAGTCAGTGTTGGGGTGTGTGTGACCTGCGCAGGGGTGTGTGGGAGTGATCTGAGCTGTTTTTGTGTCTGTCTCTGGGCTGCTGATGTGTGTTAGTGCGCCGCTGCTGAATGGTGGTATTAGTGTCGATCAGCATTGACTTTGTTAGCTGCCTTCTCACCCTGGGAGGCCCAGAGGTCAAAGGTTAATCAGTCAGCCAGGCCCCTTCACACCCTACACTCATACACACCCTGCGTGCTACAGCCACTAACACACACACACACACACACACACACTCACACTCTCTCTCTCTCTCGCACACACTCACTCTCACTCTCACACACACACACACACACACACACGCACACTCTCTCTCGCACACACTCTCTCTCACACACACACACACACACACACACACACACACACACACACACACACACACACACACACACACACACACACTCACTCACTCACTCACTCACTCACTCACTCACTCACTCACTCACTCACTCACTCACTCACTCTCACACTCACTCACTCACTCACTCACTCACTCACACACACACACACACACACACACACACACACACACACACACACACACTCACTCACTCACTCACTCACTCACTCACTCACTCACTCACTCACTCACTCACTCACTCACTCACTCACTCACTCACTCACTCACTCACTCACTCACTCACTCACTCACTCACTCACTCACTCACTACTCACTCACTCATTCAGTCTCAGTGAAACACATACAGAGCAGTCAGATGTTACCTCACTTCAACAAGCACAAACATGTGCATGTGCAAGTTCTTAGCTACACTGAAAAAATGAAAATAAAATTGGTGAAGAAACAGTTTTCACTCTGAAATAGTAAATTTTACCTACAGTTACACAGAAAAGGAAAGTAACACTGAATTAGATGCGAAGTTCTGAAGTAGAAAGACTTTATTGTAAAACGTAGATTCGGTAATCTTTGTTTTGTGAACAACTTTGAAAAATCATTCATTTTCATTTAAAGTAAAAACTAAAAACTGAAACTTAAAAACTATATAGGCATGTTTTAAAAACAATAATAATAAAAAATTACAAAAGCACACAATAAAATGGCTAAACTAAAATTAAAATGGAAAAATATATATGTAAAATATATAAGTAAAATATTAAGAAATATTAACAAAAACTATAATGGTATATCAGTGATACCAAAATATCACTGGATAAAATAATTAATATCTATAGACCAGAAGATCACAGAGACTTGAGGAACCTCTACACACCGAGAAATCCACGCAGAACACCCTAGCAACCATCCAGAACACCCTAGCAACCATTCAGAACATCTCTTCATACTTTGACATTGCTGTCTTTCTTTTATTATCTATATTTATTTAATAATAAATGTATATAAATATTACATTTATTTTATTATTTTATAAACAATTCTGTAGTTAATTTTAATTATATTTAAAACAATCAATTTATATATAATATATAAAATATAAAAAATATATAATTATTATTATTATTATTATTATTATTATTATTTGTTTTTATTGTATTATTTAAATGACATTTTTAATGTCAAATTAATGTCAATAAACTCTCTCTCTCTCTCACACACACACACTCTCACACACCTGACAGCTCCGAGGGAATGTAGTGAACGGCCAGCAGTCGGAGGGTGGTCACCTCTGAAGGTCAGAGGTCACTCCCGAATCCTCCGGTGGTCCATTGAGCACATTCCCCGGAATGCTAACATTCTCCCTGATTCTCCTCCGGTGCGGGACAAAAGCTGCATTAATGCCATTCTCGCTGGTGTCTCCACAGTACTGAGCCGTTTCACACACAGGTGTCTCCAACAACACACTCACACACACACACACACACACACACACACAAAGCATGTGCATTACTAGTGCTTAGGGCTTACGTTATAACAGCTATAACAATATCACTTTTACCTTTATGCTTACTGCATTTTTTTTTTTTTTGAGAAGTGATTTACAAAATAAAAAAAAAATGTTATATAGTAAACTTAATAATAATAATAATAATAATAATAATAATAATAATAATAAATGTAAATATATGTATATAAATTATGAATATTAGAATTAATACATAGAAATAAATAATAATAAATATTTTAATATTATATTTTAATACATTTCACTACAGAGAAAAATATTCTAACTTATTTCAATATAATTTTGCTAAATTAAGTGTTGCAATATTAAATATTTAAATGCATTTTCCTACAGTCATAAAACATATCTTATTTGTATATTTTATATTATTTCTTTACATTTATATAAATTAACAAATTTCAGTACAGAAACAATATCTTATTTGTATATATTTTGCAAAAGTAAAAGTTACAATGAAAAAAATACATCTAAACATTTAAATTATTTACATTTATAGAAATTTGATAATAAATTATGAATAGAAATAAATAAATATTTTTAAAACACACAAAATATTATATCTTGTTAATTTTTACTGAATTAAAAATGTAATTTAAATAATAAATAATACATTTGATATGAATAAAAATGAAATAAATATTATATAAAAAAAAAAATATTACATAGCAAAAATGATAGTGGATATGTAATATGGATAAAGTTTAAAGTGATTGTTGCTGGGGAGATCTGCATGGTTGCTGGGTTATTGCCAGGTGGTCTATCCCTGTATAGCTACGTAGTTATTTCGGACGTGATGCCACATGTAAAACCCTTCATTAAAGTGTGTTAGAGTATCTGGATGTGGTGTGTGTGTGTGTGTCGTCTGCAGTGTGTGTGTGTGTGTGTGTGTGTGTGTGTGTTTGTGTCTCAGTTACAGTGAGTGTGAATGTCTCTCGGACCCCCCACCTGACGTCCCATTGACGGCCGCGGCGCTGTGTCTAATGCGTGACTCTGGGGCCCCCAGGGGCCAGGCTAAAAGTCAGGGCCCGGCGCAGCGGGCTTTAGGAAACGAGCGTGTAAACAGAGCGTTACCTTCTGACCCGCCGCTCATGACTCGAGTCTGAGGACAAAACCCGGCGGCTATCGCATTAGACACGCCTGTTACTGAGATAAAGCTGCTCGCTCGCCCGCGCACACAGAGAGAGAGAGAGAGAGAAAGAGAGAGAGACGCTCGCTCGCCCGCACACACACAGAGAGAGAGAGAGAGAGAGAGACGCTCGCTCGCCCGCACACACACAGAGAGAGAGAGAGAGAGAGAGAGACGCTCGCTCGCCCGCACACACACAGAGAGAGAGAGAGAGAGAGAGAGAGAGACGCTCAAACCGATCTCATTTCACACTCACTTTATACACATCTCTCTCTCTCTCTCTCTCTCTCTCTCTCTCTCTCTCTCTGTCTGAGCTGTTATTTTTTTAACCCTTTGGTTCTCTTTGGTTATTTTTCGCTGAAAAAGTTTACGTTTATTATTTTAAAATATTTTTTTTAGTGCTGGACAACGATTAATCGCATGCAAATTAAAAGTTTGTGTACGTAATATGTTTGTACTGTATATATTTATTATGTGTATATGAATACACACATGCATGTATATATTTAAGAAAAATGTTATATTTTATATATGAATTATATTTATATATAATACAAATTATATGAGTATAAATATATAAATATTTTCTATATATATATATATATATACAGTACACACATGCATAAACAAAAACTTTTATTTTGGATGCGAATAATTGTGATTAATCATTTATATATATGTAATCATTTATATGTATTTGTGTGTGTGTATATCAGTATTTTACAGTAAACGCTTCTACAAAATAACTGTCCAAAAGGTCTGATGGCGCTGAAGACATCAGATATATTGATCCTCACGAGTGTATGTGTATCAGATCCCGTCATCATCTCTGTGTTAGAGCTGAAGTGAAGTGGATCTGGAGTCGTGCCGTGAGTTTGAGTGCCAGTGAAGCGTTAGAGATGTAAAAGTGTGTGTTTTATGAGCACGGAGAGGCTTCTCTTTTACAGGGCCATAAATACATTGTTATTAGGTGTTGGGAGTGAGCTGAGATTTATCCCAACGATTAGCCGGCCCAGCATCCTCCTTCCATTAATCCACACACACACACACACACGTGCGGTCGTCCGGCTCGGCCTAATTCTTCATCACTTGCTCAAGTAAATTATTTGCTATGGGGAGTTAATTATCCCTCGGTTAAGGTGCATTTTTTAAGACATCGCTGAGACCTGCAGGTGCGTGAATCTTGAGTTCTGGACTTAATTAATAATCATGAATCCAGCTGAGTGTAAGAGCCACTGGATCAAATCAGCAGATAAAACCCTCACCAGTGGATGAGTGACATCAGCGGGTCAGCTGTCAATCATCCGTCACTCACTCGTCCACTAGGTGGGGCTCCTGCACTGATGATCAGCAGTGACCGAGTGCGTCTCAATCTCTCCGCAGGATCACGGATCAGCGCTTCGAGCGGCTGCCCTACTTCATCTTCGGCGACTTCAACTTCAGGTTGGACTCCAAGCAGGTCATTGAGGTCAGTCAAACGCTCTCAGTGTGTCACACAAACACTCACAGTCTGACCGTGTTCACAATACTGTTGCTGAAGTTTACTGCGTAGAATACTTGTGTGACCTGATGCACACACCGCTTGAGTGCCTAACATTTTCCACCATGTACTTCCAACACAATATATAGTAAATACTAATTAAATAAATAATTTATATACTAAATAACAAATATGTAAAAAATTGTATCATATATTTAATTATTGAAACTGCACAATCTCATTAAAAATATATTCCATTATAAATATATTTAAATTTGTCTATCTATCTATCTATCTATCTATCTATCTATCTATCTATCTATCTATCTATCTATCTATCTATCTATCTATCTATCTATCTATCTATACATGTATGAGTGTGTGTGTATATATGTATGTGTGTGTATAAATGTGTATATATGTGTGTATGTATATATTTTCACACATACATACACACACACATAGCGCTTATGTATATATAAAATATTAAATCATGATTATAAATTATAAAATTTCCCACAATGTATTTTCAATACAATGTAGTAAATAATTAATAATTTAGATATTAAATGGAAAAAAAATATAATATATATATATATATATATATATATATATATATATACATACAAATTGTATATATATTTATATAAAATAAATATATATAAAATAAATATTTTATAAAATGCAATTATATATTTATTCATTATTTTAAAATACTATACTATTTCATTACGATTTTATTTATTTATGCAAAATAAACATTACCCTAAAAAAAAAAGTTTTATTTCAGCTAGTTAAGGCAACATGTCTTATTTTTGTTTAGCTTAACAAAAAAAAAAAAAAAAAAAACTTAAAACACTTTACACTAAAATTTAAAAATTAAAGTGAAAACTAAAAATACAAAAGAAAAATTCTGAAGTGAAATCAGAAAATATAAAAGCACAATCTAATTCAAAACTGTATCGTGCTTGACTTGACCTTCCATTTCCAGAGTGATGAATGAACCAGATGAAATATCATCTTTACTCATCATTTGCTCAGACTGATAAAGTAACAGCGTTAAGACGTTTGCACACAGAATTGGTCTTAAAATGCAAAATAACAGAATTAAAATGCAGGAAAACTCTAAACTTTTATAGCGTCATGTGTTTCTGTGAAGGGCCTCGCTTGTGTTTAAAGGCGTCATTAGCACACAATGAGTGTGAGAAAAGCCTCCTCACATAACAATGCTGCTGGAGGGTCGCTCAGCAAACACAGCTGGGCCCCTGAGAACCCCAATGAGTCGTATATGTGATGGCTCATTGTTCTCAATCAGGTCCTGTGTGTGGCAGGAAGGAGGCGTTGTTGAATTGCTGCTTGAGCTGTAATGATGCATGACGGATTTATTCAGACATTTAACATTCAGCACATCATAGTTTGATTAGTGCGTATCTGTAGCTGATATTACCCACAATCCTTTGTGCAGCAGAAGAGGAGTTTGTTACTGTTGTTTGGTCCATCCATTCATCCATCAGGTTAATGGTTTTTATTAGTTGTCATAAACAAGTCACAACTTTTTATTTGATGCAGATATGAGTCGATGTGTCGTATTTTATAGAAGGCACATCTTGATTTGTTACACTGTAGAAATGACAAGCTGAATTTGAACTGGAAAAGGGAGCTTTAAATCTTTATATTTGTGATTGAGTATTTTTCTGCACTTAAATGAGATCGGAGCGTGAGGTTTGTGTTTTAGGTAATGCATTGTCTTGCAAAAATAATAAAAAACTATATATAAATACATAATATGCTGAAAATTCAGCTTTGATCACAGAAATAAATTACATTTTATCAGATATTCACACAGAAAACAGCTGCTTTAAACTGTAATAATATTTCATAATTTTACTGTTTTGCTGTATTTTGGATCAAATAAGTGCAGCCTTGATGAGCAGAAGAGAATTCTTTTGAAAAAAAAAAAAAAAAAAAATCTTCAACTTTCCACTAGAAAACTTTTATACACACACACACACACACACACACACACACACACACACACACACACACACACACACACACACACACACACACACACTATATTTATTAGAGATATGACTCTTTTTGCAGTGTTTTTTTCTGACCTTCAGGTTTATTTAAGGCTGATGTCTAATATACTTCTCATCTGCTGGATTAACTATTTTACTTCAATAAAGTTTTCATCAGTAAAATGCACTTTGAGCTTCATGTAAATAATAGTTTAAGTTTAACAGGGTTGGAAAGCCTTTTCCCCCAGTCACTTACAAACTGGCTTTATATGCTGCTCATGATGGAAACACTAAAGTACAATTCATTACCTGCAGGAGGATCATTGAGATGCTGACGTGTGTGTGTGTGTGTGTGTGTGTGTGTGTGTGTGTGTGTGTGTGTGTGTATAACCTCTGAACACACACACACACACACACACACACACACACACACACAGACTCTGCACTAGTAAAGCTGGTTTATGTGGGTTGTTTCACCTGTTTCTCACATGCAGCCGTCGCTCTGATGTCATCCCTGGCCAGAGCTCGTTAAAATAGATCTGCCACTCGTATAGACGTCTGATTTAGAGATTTGTGATGTGTGTGTGTGTGTGTGTGTGTGTGTGTATTTGTGCAGCAATGATGGTGTAAAGCACATAAACAAGATAGCCGTGTGTGTGTGTGTGTGTGTGTGTGTGTGTGTGTTGGTCTGGCAGTGAGGAACTAGTTCAACACTTTAATGTCAATTAACGTCAGCCACACAATTAGTGTTGGGTCCGAGCTCGACTCCGATTGCGCCGCTGTATTGATTTTTCTCCCCCTGCAGTTTAACTAGAGATTGATTTACACTAGTGCACACTAATTCACACCAGTTTATTCAAGCGCTCGCTAACGATTGTGCTCCTGCACCATATTTAATGCAAATATCTAAATATTCTTACAAGAAGAAAATATGCTGTATTTACACATTTATACTTTCATAAATGTATTTTATACTTAAATTGTCTGTGTTGTATGAATGTCTTTATAGTTACAGTATCTTTGACTACATACTAGTAAAAATATATACTTGAAGATGCTATGTACACTATTATATTTTAAATATTATACTTGTTTATATTTATACATTTCATAATTTGACATTTATACTTACAGATACTATACTTAAGTATATATTTATTCATACTACTTTTTTAAATATATATTATTAAAATATTTTTGTGTATAGTATCTTTAAGTATTTTTTATTTTAAAATGTATAAATCAATTTAGTTACATTATCTTTAAATATAAACTAGTGTAAATATATACTTGAAGATACTAAATACACTATTGTATTTGTAATTTATATATTTCTTTATAGTTTAACTATATATTTATGTATGCTAGTGTAATTTACGACATCTTAAAGATACTATACATACTTAAATGCATATTAAATATGCATTTATACTTGTCCTATACTAAAAGTATAAATACAATGGGTGTTTTGTTTGTACTTTGCAGTGTATGTTCGTTTGATGAGGCTGAATTGAAAGTTAAAGAGTGTCAGGATTTCTATTTTAATGTCTCTTATTGAACTAATCAGAGAAAACGCAGGTATGAGAATATGATGGCATCCGTACCTCAAGGCTCTGTTGGTAGTGAATCAGTTTGTGTAGTGACAGCGGCGCGGCCGTGTGCCTGGACTCCAGTATATTTAAAATCCCTCCTAATTAAACTTAATAGAATGTAAATTTAATTTGTGGGAAAATGGCGGCCGTTCCAATCTCAGGATTGATAGGGGCCGACGGGCGGGTTAATTACTGACTTGATCTACTGAGCTCGTGACATAACTTGTGCTGCGTTTAATTGAAGTGTATTGGCTGGTTGATGGAGGCTCCGGCGCCCCCTATCTGCGGCGCATGTGAACATCAATCTCTCCTTCTTTTGTCCTCTGTCTTTCTGAGGGCCGAGCAGCATGAAATTAAAGGTGGGGCCTCGCTGTACATGACTGATGTAAACTGCTCATTAATGAGCAGTCAGAGGCTCATAAAACTTTCATTTTTCAACATTTGAAGAGCTTTCTAATTGATGGCCTCACATCAGTGTCAGATCAGTTTGTTTTTACAAAGAAAAAGAGAAAAACAATCAAACTGTGTGTGCACGCGCACACTTTTCTGTTATATATTATGTCATGTTACATTTTGTAGTGTTATGTTGTATGTTATGTTACATTGTTTTGTGTTATTCTATGTTATGTTACTTTTTGTTACATTATGTGATGTTATGTTTTGTTATGTTATGTTATGTTCTGTTATGTTATGTTTTGTGGTTGTATGTTGGTCCGGTTTCACAAACGGGGCTCATCTCAAGCCAGGACTAGGCCTTAGTTAAATTAAAATATTTAAGCTGCTTTTATAAAAATGCCTTTAGAAGAAACCCTCACAGTGTGCGTCTTGAGACAGAACAATGACACTGACATATTTTAAGATACGTCAGAGCAAGATATTTTCAGTTGAGACGGCTCAAACATGCATTTTAGTCTGGGACTAGATTAAGCCTCGTCTGTGAAACTGGGGGATTATGTTTTGTTACGTTGTTATGATTTGTTCTGTAAAGCTGACGTCCTGTTCTGTTTTATGTCATGTTTTTGTTTTGTTATTTTATGCTATGTTACGTTTTGTGTTGTTACATTATGTTGTTTTGTTGTTTTGTTACATTGCTATGATTTCTTCTGTAATGCTTATGTTCTGTTCTGTTTTGTTTTGTTACGTTGTTACGTTTTTTTTGTTACATTGTTGTTTCATTGTTTAGTTACATTATGATTTTTTCTGTAAAGCTTCTTTTCTGTTTTTTAAGTAAACATGATAAAGACCGTTCTTTACATCTTTTACCTGTGTATTGTTGAGTGTGTGTGTGTGTGTGTGCGCGTGCACTGGCTTGCGTGTTTGTCCATATGCGCTTGTGTACATGCACACATGGCAGAATCTGTGGTGGATAGAGACCTCACAGCCGTCTGTGTGTGTGTGTGTTAATTCATTCTTACACAATAAAGCTCCGTTTCATACAGTGTTTGTGCATTTGGCCCGTCATAAATCAAAGGCGGCAGTGGCATTAAGTACACACTACATTAGTCAGGCTAATTAATTTTGGGACACATCCATCCATTAGTCAGTGGTCCTGCGTTTCATGGGACAGATAGAGAGACCCTGACGGCCGCTGTCAAACCAACCATGAAAATACACACACGCACAAGTGTATCTTCACACACAGGCAAACACATCTGCGTGTTTACACACATCTGATCTCCATCCAACAGCGTCACACGATACACTCACACGCCTGCTGCTGGAATCACTCTTGTAATGAAATGTAGCCAAATGACTGAATGATATAAACAATATAAACTGATGAAAATAATATACTATAGAGGAGAGAATATCACAAACACTGAAGTGGGTGGATGGATGGACGGATTGATAGATAGATGGAAAGATGGGTGAAAAGATAGGTGGATGGATGGATGGACGGATGGATGGATAAATGGATGAAAAGATGGGTGAAAAGATAGGTGGATGGATAGATGGATGGATGGACGGATAAATAAATTGATGGATAGATAGATGGAAATATGGGTGGATGGATAGACTGGTGGATGGATGGAAAGATGGATGAATGAAAAGATAGGTGGGTGGATGGATGGATGGATAAATGGATGAAAAGATAGGTGGATGGATGGACAGATGGATGGATGAAAAGAGGTGGATGGACGGATGGATAAATGGATGAAAAGATAGGTGGATGGATGGACAGATGGATGAATGAAAAGAGACGGACGGACAGACAGACGGATGGATGGATAAATGGATGAAAAAATAGGTGGATGGATGAAAAGAGGTGGACGGACCGATGGATGGATGAAAAGAGGTGGACAGACTGATGGATGGATGGATGGACGGACGGATGAATGGATGGATGAAAAGACAGATGGATGGATGGATGGATAAATGGTTGGATAAATGGATGAAAAGATAGGTGGGTGGATGGATAAATGAATGAAAAGATAGGTGGACTGATGGATGGACAGACAGATAAATGGATGATGGATAGATGGAAATATAGGTGGACGAATGGATAAATGGATGGATGGATGGATGGATAAATGGTTGGATAAATGGATGAAAAGATAGGTGGGTGGATGGACTCAAATAATTGGATGGATGAAGAGATGGATGGATAGATGGAAAGATAAGTGGATGTATGGACGGATAAATCAGTTGATGGATGGATAGATAGAAGGATGGAGAGATGGGTGGATGATGGTAGTTTGAGTGGTTTGTTTGTGAGGGAGTTTCTTGCGGTGTGTGTCTGTTTCCTCTTTTCCACCGAGGCAGTTCCAGTGCTGGTTCAGAGCCAGAGCCTGGTCTCAAACCGGTTCCCAGAGCACCAGCTCCGAACCAAAAGCGGTTCGTAAGTAGCACCGAAACATTGCTGGGCTAGAAGGAAGAACCGCTTGCGTCAGGGGCGGGGTTACCGTGACCAACAAGACGACAGAAATTTTGGACCGCCATATCTGAAATAGCAGCTAAACACAAACACGTTGGATTCGCTGTGTTTGGATGCGATGTAGGTTCGCAAAGCCATGAACATCAATAGCAACGCAACATCCGCCATTGTTGATAGTTTGTTTAGGCTTGTTGGGGATGGATCGGCACTGCGCGGACCGTTCGGTGCTGCGGGAGCGACTGGAAAGCAGACGGCTCTTTTGGATCGCTCTCGCGGTGCTTTGGTGTGTTGTGTGCCGATGGACTGCGTGGCGCTGATGCACCTCGAACAAGCCTGTGTGTTTGGTGCTGCCACGCTAGTGAAACGAAACATGAAACGCATTCAGTGACGTAAGACCTGGCTCTGTGGCGGCTCACTAGCCTGTGGAAAAGCAACCGGTTCTTAAAGGGCTCGCCGGTCGAACCCACTAAGAACCGGCGATAGCGCTGGCTCTGAACTAGCACCTGGTTCCTGCTGGTGGAGACGAGGTATGTGTGATCTGCTGTGTGTTCCTGGTTTCTGTGGTGGTTGGTGCTGTAGTTGATGAGGAAGAGTTGCGTAACGATGTGTTCATTCTCAGCACAATGCTGCTCATCGTTCAGCGTTTGCTCCAGATAAACCCACATGATCTCTGATCTCCGTCCCTCCGCGTGTTTTTAACAGCGCTAACAAAGAGCGTCACACATCGCAGGCGAGCGACGTGCCTTTAATCAGAGCCTAATTAAAACAGAGAGAATGAAGAACAGCCCCAGGCTGTTCCTCTCACAGCCTCATTAACAACAGGCCGTTTGAGCGCGCTCCGTGCGGCGTGGCGAGGGCTTCGCCTGGCACAGAGAGCCTTACGCCATCATGACTCCATTCAGAGTCCTTCTGCTGCTCTTCACACGCACACATCTACAGCTTCCTGATAAACAAAGCTTTAATAGCTCAAATCATTTTTACTACTTATTTTTTCTGTTTTCTTTTTAAGCACCAACATTTATTTTATTTTATTTTATATTTATTTTATTATTTATTTTATTTTTATATTTTTTATATTGTATTATTGCTTATTTTTATTTTATATTAGTTTATTATTTTACTTTATATTTTTACTCTATTTTATTTTATTCAAATTTATTATGTTATGTTAGCTTTTAAGTTGTTTTATATATATTTGGGTTAGTGTTTTAAAAAATCATTTGTTTTACTTTTCATCATATTCTTTCTATTTTTATTTGTATATTATATCATATTATTTTTATTTTATTATTTTGTTTCTCTTCTGTATTATAAAAATCTATAAATAAGTTATTCCTATATATTTTTTTTTACATTTTTATTTTCTTTTAGTATAGTTTTTTACTTTGTATTTTATTTACTGTTTAGTTTACTTATTATAAATTGTTTTAAATATCTATTTTTAGTTTGTATGATTTATATTGCTTTTTATTCAATTATATTTTATTTGATTTTATTACATTTTTATTCTGTTTTATTTTTTATATTATTTTTTACAGTTTTATTATATTATTACAGTTTTGTTTTACTTATTTAAATGTTTTATTTATTTAGTTTTTTTCATAGCTCTTCTGTGTGATTGATTTAGGCTCCATTATATATTTGAGCTGTTCTATCTTTCATTATCTTTAGCTGTGTGACATTATTACTCAGTTTTGTTTGCAGGTGTTTTATACGGTTGTGACGTGTAGCTGCATCAGAGTTGTTGTGATCAGGCCTTTATTTCAGGTTTTTCTCACACATTAATCTCAGGGTCTGATCCTGCGGGATTGTCCGTTGGGTGTCAGCGCTGGCATTTGGGCTCCTCTCTCTGACTGACATTAAACACGAGTGTCCTGCCGCTCGCCGTCATATTTAAGAGAGCCATTAAGTGGCACATTGAGGATTCATGGCCTCTCGTCTTGAACTCCTCCTGTGATTTATCTGCTGTATCGGCTTTTGTTTGAGCGGAGGATGAAACCAGTGACTGCTCCAGCGTGTGTGTGTGTGTGTGTGTGTGTGTGTGTGTGTGTGTGTGTGTGTGATCATGTGCTGTAATATCCACAGAAATGCATCCGTCGGCGCTGGGTTTTAGTTGTTGGTCTACAGTATTTTAAACCTCCTAGACAGACGCCTGTGACGTATAATCAGATGTTCATTCAGCTATGAAAGCATTTTCACTTCAAAACGGAGATTAAGACAGCCTTTATCACTGTAGGCTATATTTACAGTATTTATAGTATTTGCATCCTAGTTAACTAAAACTGAAACTAAAATTTAAAAACATGAAAGAAAAAAAATGTTGTTACCCATAAAATAAATTATGTAAAAAAAAAAATTGTTTCAGCAAGTTGGCTAATTTGGTTATAATAATAATAATTATTATTATTATTATTATTATTATTATTATTATTATTATTATTATTATTATTATTATATAAAATACAATATTATTAAATTAATTAATTAATATTATTAAAATTATTAAATATATATATATTACAATAAAAGCCAAAAAGCACAATAAAATTACTAAAACTTCAGCTAAATTAAAATAAAAATTTTACTAAAATAATTTAACTTTATTTGGAATTTAACTAAAATTAAAATTAAAACAAAAATATAAAAATAAAAACAGATTCAAAATATTAATAAAGACTATAATAGTATCTCAGTGATACTAAAATAATGCTCTTTAATTATAATAATATTCAGCTCAAATAATATTGTTTTTCTTAATTCATGTAAATGCTTTAAAAAGAATATAACCTTCAGATTTGTGCTGTTAAATCTTCTGAAACGCTGCCTGTACAAAATAAATAATAATATAATTAAAGATAAGTAAAAAAAAAAATCAGAAATAAATAAATAAATAAAAGAATCAATATAAGAAATCTAAAAAATACCGAAAAATATAAAAGAAAATATAAAAATACAAAATAAAAAGAATAAAATAATTATGAATAAAACATTCTGATTATTTTAATTAATTAAAATAAAAATGAAATAATGCATTGTGAGTGTGTGTTAGTGTAAATGTGATTTCTGGAGGGTGGAGTTGAGATGATTGTCTGACGGTGTGGAGGAGCAGAAGCTCGTCCTCTTCGCGGGGGGCTTTTGTTCCTGATTTCATGCTATCAGAGCGACAGCATGTTTCTCAGCTTTGGCCTGTCAGCCTCATAAAGGGCCTGCGCCGGGGTCACAGCTCGAGGGACGGCCATGAAAAATCGCTCAAAACCGGACGACAAAGCCCACCCAGAAAACATCAGCGCAAACACCCGTCTGTCTCAATCTAACGCTGAACATCACCGCTCCTCACATTCCACTCCGCGGTCAGCAGCGCGGAAGAACCACTCACACCCTATATCAAGAAAACGAGTAAACACCAACTCAGTGTACTGCAATGCAAGAAATGACAAAAACATACATATTAGAAAATATTACAATGAAAACTGATTCAAAATATTAATGAAAACTATAATAGTGTCTCGGTGATACTAAAATAACACTGTTTACAGCTCAGGTAATATTATGTTTTTGTAATAATTCATGTAACAAGCGTAAAACCTTCACATTTCTGCTATTAAACCTGAAATGCTTCCTGTGCAAAATAAATAAAATAAATCTGAAATAAAATAATTATAAAAAGTCGAATAAAAATAACATAAAAAGTAATACAAAGTAATCAAAAATAAAAAAAAACTAAATCAGATTTAATGAAAATTGAACATTTTATGTCCAAACTACTGTACTGCAATGCAAAAATATATCATTTAAAATGTGTAATAAAAAATAAGATGATAAAGAAATAAATATAAACTAAAAAAAAAAAAAAAGTTAATGAAAATTAGACACATTTTATGCCCAAACTCTTTAATGCAAAAACGAATTGTCATTACTGTAATGCAAAAGAATTAAAAAAAAAAATTAAAAACGTGAAACATAACATAATGATAAAGTCACAATCTAAATATAAATAAAAAAAACAAGAATCTCATTTATAATGGTCCTAAAAATGGCTTCTGTTTTAAAATCATGAAATTAAAAATGATTTTTAAGTAGCTTCTTTTCTTTAGATTTTTTTGGGTAAAACGTTTTGTCGTGAGATCCACTCAAACCCCCCCCCCCCCCCCCCCCTCTCTCTCTCTCTCTCTCTCTGTGCATGTGTCTATGTCTCTCCACCCCTTCCCTGGATCTCCCGGGTTGGAGGAGGCGGATCATTTGAATGAAATGGTGCAGATAAATTAAAGGCTGTTAGTGTGAATGAAGCGTCATTGTGTTTGGTTCTATTGTAGCGGCTCCTTTCACACTGTAACACAGAAAAGCGCCGTCACACACACACACACACACACACAGATCAGCGCTGTGAGACTCTCCTCTGCTCAAGTGTTGATCTGTTAAACTCTCTAATGAGTGAATGCAGCGAGTTCATTCATTAAGACTGTCATTATGATGCTGAAAGTGCTTCAGATTGCTCTTCTGTCTCCATTAAATCTCTTCATTCTTCATCAGGTGTGTTTCTCATATGAGAAATCATCAATAAATCAGCAGTTTATTTGTTTGTTTCATTCACTCAGCGCGTGTTTGAAGCCAGGCTTCATTATGTTATCAGCGTTTGTGGTTTGCGAGTGTTGGTGGAGGTCAGCGTCTCATTAATTGTTGCTTGTTGAACTTCATTGATTGTCGGTAATGAACTCTGCTGAGACGCTCGTTAGAGGAGAGCTAATCTCTGCTTAATTGAGCCGTGGAGTGAGTCTGAGCGTTTGTCCATCCTCTCTGAAACACTGCTTAATCTCGTCCGTTTGCGCTTCACGATTCAAATGAGAACCACACACTTCAGTTTTTATTCATCAATAAGGTAAGAAATTAATATTAATATTTCACTCACCAGTCAAGTTGGCTGCTAAAAATTTAAGTTACTGGTCATTCAGAACTCCTGTTAGCCCAAACAAGACTATATATATATATATATATATATATATATATATATAAAAATAAATAAATATAATTCAGAAGATAATCAGGCTTCAGAAGTTTAGAGACAATATTTGAAATGAATGCATTTATAACAATCGATTCTACATTTCTATAATGTTTGTAAATCCAACGCAGTGGGATTACAGATGTGTCACGTGAGGAGAAACGGGTGAGATGTGTGTGAACATGTTTTAATAGATGATGCAGAATCAGTCAGGAGTGTGTGTTCTCCACTGATCCAGCAGCACTGACTGATCAGACATTAACCAGTTTGCTGACCATCTGTGCTGCCTGGTTTCACAGATCTGCATGAACAGCAGGAGTGTGTGTGTGTGTGTGTGTGTGTGTGTGTACAGGTGGATGAGTGTGTAAAACAATGAATCCTTTAACTCACTTAAACCAGTGAACACACACACCCATTACTAACACAACACACACTCACAATGAAGCATCTGCTCACTCCATCCTGTCAAGAAGCCTTTTCTTCAGCTATTGTGTGTGTGTGTGTGTGTGTGTGTGTGTGTGTGTGTGTGTGTGTGTGTGTGTGTGTGTGTGTGTGTGTGTGTGTGTGTGTGTGTGTGTGTGTGTGTGTGTGTGTGTGTGTGTGTGTGTGTGTGTGTGTGTGTGTGTGTGGAAGGGCCAAAGACCTCTTTTCAGATTCTTAGTTTTCTGTGATTAGTTTTATTTTCATGATTACATTAATGATCTGATCTTTATGGATCCACCATCATGTCTTTGTTCTAATTTGGCTGTCTGCTGTCTACATAGGCAGCTGTCTTATGAGGCAACTCTTGGTCTACTTCGTTACTCTACATTTCTTTTGTAACTGTTTGAGGAATTTACTCACAATTTCTGAGTGAGAATTGTTTCAATATAAATCCTTTTTTTTTCAGTGTGTAAAAATGTTTAAATAATAAACTTCATCAGTTTATCTTGTTTTGAAGGCAGCACACAACAAATTGTGTTCTTTGAGTATTTTTGTCCTGTTTTCTGGTAATATCTTATAATTCTTAAAAAATTATAATCAAAGCGTGAGATATTTAGATGCGTAATTGTGTTTAATAAGTGTCTCGTGTTTTAATTAAAAACAAATGAAA
>JAJUBA010000226.1:342500-347500 GCA_029620275.1 Acrossocheilus wenchowensis
TATATATATATATATATATATAAGTACAGTCAAACGATTACTTGCGATTAATCACATCCAGAATAAGTTTTCACACACATACAGTATATATTTTGAAAATATATACATGAATTTACATGTATATATTAATAAAACTTATGTTTTATATAAATATATTTAATATATAAACATAACATATTTTTCTTAAATATATACGTGCATGTTTGTGTATTTACATATACTAGGGGTGTCAACGTTAACGCATGCGGTTAATCTAAAAAAAATTACGTGTTAATATTTTTTAACGCAAATTAATCATTTGATAAGGTTTGACCCCAACTTCTTCCCGTCATCGCAGCACGGAAGGTTGTCTATCATTGTGTGATGAGGGTACAGCACCAGTGTTGCCAGGGTAACGGCTCAAGTGGGCTATTTTGAAAATAAAGTCGCGGGAAAAATTACAGAGCTGTGGGTTGTGGTTTTTTGGGCTACTTTTATAATGTACCGCGGCCGCCCAAGGTGTATATAGACAAATAAATATTAAAATAGATCCTTTTACTAATGTGTATTATACTTGGAATGTATCCCTGACAACTTAAGAACGGAGAGGCGGTTAACATCACAAACAACGTGAGTTTCAGCAGAGCATGCATGTCTGTTACACAGCAGAAATAAACATGACAACAGCTACTATAGATTATATAAGATAATAAACACACGATTACGATAGAATATATTTGTATGTGATTTTCTTGACATGAATGTGTACATCTGAAATGCTAATTTGTGCAGCGATATAAAAGGCTATAAATAGCATATTTTAACAACAGTAAACAACCAAATTCCACATGTGATCGCAGAAGGAAGTTATTACAAACACTTGATGGTGGTTTGAAGTGAGTTCTGAGTAAAAGTGTAATATTAATCTCATAAATTGTCTTATGTAGCATGATGGTCTGAAACCACGCCCACTCGCAGGAACGCGGCTGTCTCTCTCAACTGTCAAATACCGCTACAACCTGAATGGATGCTACTGATGCTCTAGTAGCTTAATTGGATTCATACAGCCATACATGTTTGAGCATGCAAGCTTGTTACTTAATTGTAGACGCGCGTCAGCAAGTTGAAACCTTCTCGTCTTCAAGGCGTGCGCGGCTCATGGTTGCTTAGCAACGGCAAACCCCACAAGAGCGCAAGCTCCGGTGCGCTTTGAAAGAAGAGAAAGCGGTAAAGCTCGCATTTCCATGCGTTTTTAGATGCGAACAGTGAACGCTCCATGTTTTTAAATTGTATGTATTCTGCCACATATTGATGTCTCTGGGCTAAGACCCGGATATCCACTCTAGAACCGTCCCCGTCTAGAATCTGTATATCTAACATCACAGACATTCAAAAAGACAAACTAAGAACTTGATCTCTCAACATAGTTATTATAGTGTTAGGGGCGGGGCCACACTTGGTGGCTCTATTGCATCATCGAGCCACTGTTTTAGCCCCACCCAATAAATCCTGAACACAGAATTGGTGAAAAACTGTTTAACGGTTTAACTCCACAATTCAGTACTACATAGTTCAGAGTCTTAGTAATGTGTTTCAGCAATACATTTCTAACATTTGTAATGTGTTTAGAAACAATTCTCAGAATTCTCTTTACACATACTTTAAAACTAGTTTGTCATGCCTCTTTATTTCAACACATTTATAGGTAAATCCTAGTATTTTAAATTTGTGATTAATCATGATTAAATTTTTTAATCGATTGACAGCACTAATATATACATAACAAATATACACAGTACACGCATGTATTGTGTAAATAAATAAATATATATATATATATAATGTATGTATATATATGTGTGTATACACACACACACACACACACACACACACACACACATACATATATATATATATATATATATATATATATATATATTCAATTATAGCTTTTTCATCTTTATAGATGTTATTTCCTCTGAATTTCTTCATTCCTGCACTGATTCGCTCTCAGTCTCTGTTTATTATCTCCTCCTGGAGTATGAAGTGAATGTTAATGTGATTTAAGACGAGGTCAGTGAGAGTACGCTCAGATTGAGTTTATGCACACTTCTGGCCGTGTGGCTGAAGTCACATGACCCGCGGCGTCCAATCACAAGCGCGTGTGCTCAGGTCAGCGTGAGTTTGTGTTGATGCACCTGGTGTGTAATCAGGATCACGGGCTTTAATTAATGATGTGTTTTAATACGCTGCAGCAGAACACATGATGAGATCAGGAGAAATGACTGTGATTGATCAGCGCTGAGGTGAATCTGATCACTCACTGTCAGTGAACACGTGATCAATCAGTCCGTCTCTGACCTATACACACTCTGTGTTTGATTTATTACAGTATTGATGCAATTGGAAACGGAGAGTTTTTGGCTTCTGTTGTGAAGCTTTAACATGTTTAGAGTTAATCTTCACCTGCTTTAATACACATACAAAATAATACCTGAAGTACTGCAGTACTACCATGTTTTGTGGACAGTTTGAGGTTGAAAATACCTGATTAAGGTAATCAATCAGTACCATGGTATAGAAGTACTTTACCAGCACTGTACCGTAGTATCACCACAGTACATTATGTAAGAGTAGACAGAGATCTATGTGTATATAGTATAAGTTTGTGTGTGTGTGTGTGTATATATGTATATATATATATATATATATATATATATATATATATATATATATATATATATATATAGTACTTATTTATTATATTTTTTTGTTTTTATACAGTTAAATATATAGGTGCATCTAAAAGAATTAGAATATCATGAAAAAGTTCATTATTTTTTGTAACTTATTTAAAAAAGTAATACTTTCATATATTCTAGATGTATTTCATGTAAAGTAAAACATTTAAAAAAAAATGTTTTAATTTTGATGATTAGAGCTTGTGAAAGTTTAAAAAATCCAGTATCTCAAAATATTAGAATATTTCCTAAGATCAATAAAAAAAATTTAAAAAAAAGGATTTGCAAAACAGAAAAGTTCAAGTTCTTTAAAGTATGTTGATTTCTGCACTCAATACTTGTTCGGGGCTCCTTTAGCACAGACTCCAGCATCAGTGAGGAGTGATGGAAGCGATCAGCCTGTGGCTCTGCTGAGGCGTTATTGAGCTTCAGCTCGGATCGACTGTTTCTCATCTTTCTCTTGGAAATATCCCATAGATATGGGCTTCAGGTCAGGCATGATGGCTGGCCAATCAAGCACAGTAATATCATGGTCAGCAAAGCACTTGGAAGTGGTTTTGTCACTGTATGCAGGTGCTAAAGTCCTGCTGGAAAAGGAAGTCAGCATCTCCATAAAGCTTCTCAGCAGATGGAAGCATAAAGTGCTCCAAAATCTCCTGGTAGACGGCTGCATTGAGTTTGGACTTGATAAAACACAATAAACCAACACCAGCAGGCGTCACGGCACCCAAATCATCTCTGACTTCAGAAACTTCACACTGGACTTCAAGCAGCTTGGATTCTGTGCCTCTCCACTCTTCCTCCAGACCTTGATTTCCAAACAAGATTCTAAATTTTGGAGCATTGAGCAACAGTCCAGTTCTTTTTCTCCACAGCCCAGGTAAGACGCTTCTGACGTTGTCTCTGGTTCAGAAGTGGCTTGGTAGCCCTTTTCCTGAAGACGTCTGAACGTGATGACTCTTGATGCACTGACTCCAGCTTCAGTGAAGCTCTCACAAGTGTTTGAATCGGCTTTGCTTGACAGTATTCTCAAGCTTGCGGTCATCCCTGTTGCTTGTGCACCTTTTCCTACCCAAATTCTTCCTTCCAGTCAACTTTGCATTTAATATGCTTTGATACAGCACTCTGTAAACAGCCACACCTTTCAGTAATGACCCTCTGTGACTTCTTTGTGGAGCGTGTCAATGATTATCTTCTGGACCGTTGCCAAGTCAGCAGTCTTCCCCGTTATTGTGGTTTCAAAGAACAAGAGATACCCGGCATTTATACTGTAGAGATGGTCAAGTCAAGTCACCTTTATTTATATAGCGCTTTTAACAATACAGATTGTGTCAAAGCACTTAACAGTATCAAATTGGAGGACAGAGTGTCAGTAATATATAATGATAAGATTAAACACTCAATTTTCAGTTAAAGGCATTTCATTATTGAATTCAGAGATGTCATTGTCTAGCTCAGTTTAGTTTAAATAGTATCTGTGCAATCAAATCTGCGATAATCGCTAGAAATTAAGTGTCCCCAACTGAGCAAGCCAGAGGCGACAGCGGCAAGGAACCAAAACTCCCTCTGAGACAGAATGGAGAAAAAAACCTTGGGAGAAACCAGGCTCAGTCGGGGGGCCAGTTCTCCTCTGACCAGACGAACCAGCAGTTCAAAAGTTTATATTTCTATTTTTTATTTTGTTGCAATTTCTAACAATAATAGTATTATGTAGTTAGGTATTTTATTATATTTTTAGTTATTTTGTTATTTTGTTATTGTTTTGGATGGTCATTTAATGAAACTCAAATGTAAATATTCTAATATTTTGAGATACTGGATTTTTGACTTTCACGAGCAGTAAGCTCTAATCATCAAAATTAAAACCAAAAAAACGTTTATGTTTTACTTTACATGAAATAAATCTAGAATATATGAAAGTTTCACTTTTTGAAATAAGTGACAAAAAATAATGAACTTTTTCACAATATTCCAATTTTTTGAGATGCACCTGTGCTTGTGTGTGTGTGTATGTGTGTATATATATATATATATATATATATATATATATATATATATATAGTTTTTACTTTAAAATTGACATTTGAAATTCAAAGAATAATTTTTAGATAATTATTTATTTAATCATTTATTTATTTAAGGAATAATCATATATGAATAAATGTATATAAAATAATGAATACCTTTTTTTTTATTGACAGTTGAAATTTCTCTGTAATTCCTGATTGGTCAGTAGTGTCATTCTGTGCTTTAGTATTTGAGTCTAATGACTTTATTAAC
>JAJUBA010000226.1:352500-357500 GCA_029620275.1 Acrossocheilus wenchowensis
TTATTTGAAAATAAATAAAATACTGCTATCAAACGATTAATCGTGACTAATCACATACAAAATAAAAGTTTTTGTTTACATAATATATGTGTGTATTGTGTATATTTATGTATATATAAATACACACACATACAGCATATATTTTGAAAATATTTGCATGTATATATTTGTTCATATAATATATATAATATCTAAATATATTTAATATATAAACAACATTTTTTTAAAAATATATACATGCATGTGTTTGTATTTATATATACACAATAAATATACACTGTACACACATTATGTAAACAAACTTTTATTTTGAATGTGATTGATCGCAGTTAATCATTTGACAGCACTAAAATAAAATAAAAATTAAATAAGTAAAGATGTAAACAAAAATGTAAATTAAATAAAAATAAATAAATTTTATGAAAATGTAAATAAATTAATTAATTTGAAAAATGTTGATGTCCTGTCAAACTGTAATGCTGCTAATACTGTGGCAGTAGTTATCAGTCTTTAGCTAATTAAACTGGTGCCAGCATGGACAGCTGACATGCTCTCGTGCTGAAAACTCATTTAATTATAAAATACACACCTTTGAGCCACTTTAAATGTTTTCATTTGATCAGAGTGTGTTTGTGTCGTTCACTCAGAATGTGTTTTGTATTTTTCAATAATTTTTTTTGTATTTTCCATTTTAATTTTAGATTTAAAGTTTGAGTAATTTTGTGTTTTTATTAGTTATTGTTTTTTATGTTTATAGTTTTTATTATTTTTATTTCAGTTTTAGTTATCAGATTAAACTAAATGAAAATGAGAAGTATCTGAAATATATTTTTACATTTCATTGTTTATATTGTGAACTTGTTTTTATTGTTATATTTTCCATTTTCCTTTTAATTAGTTTAGTCATTCAGTTGTGTTTTTATTGTTTGTTTATATATTTTTGAAATTTATTTTTTATTTCAGTTTTAGTTAGATGAAGTTGCATTGGCAACTAGCTGAATTATTTTTTTTATATTTTACTTTTTTGAGTTTTTATTTTTACATTCTAAATTTTAATTAAGGTTTTAGTAATTAGGTTTTTTTATTATTAATTAATTTATTTTTTATCATTTATATATAATTATTATTATTATTATTTTTTTTTTTTACATTTCGTTTATCAAGTTAAACTAAATGAAAACGAGAAGTTGAAATGTATAGCTAAAATGCATTTTTTATGTTATTTCAGTTAATGTTTCCTTGTTTTTCAAATGTGAAATAAGCTCATAATCTGACAGTATGTGAGGAGTGAGGATTGTTCTCCAACGTCTGTCTGTTTATTCTCAAAATTACCAAGAGAATCATTAACAGGAGCATGAAGGAGCTGAAACCGTTAGTGGATCTGTGTGTGTGTGTGTGTGTGTGTGTGTGTGTGTGTGTGATGGATGTGCTGGTGGCACATGAGAGATAATCTGATGGTCATGCTCTACTTAAACACACCGTCTTATGATCCCTGGAAAACAAACTGCCTCCAGAACGACGAATGTCCCTCCCAGCATCCTTCATCAACGACTAGAGTTGTACCAGCTTGACAGAAATTTAATTCGAGGCAGCTCTCGAAAATAATTATTGTATTTTGAAAGGAGTAATCATTGGTCAGGACATGATTGAATACGTCCATGCCTATTGACTTTTGCCATGATTAATAGGTTTGTTTAGTCGATATAGCCATCGAAACTGTATAATTAATTATCCGGGCGGCTGTCAGGCGGTGAGGATGGAGCGCTCTGATGAGGATTTGGGAAGATTAAATTTTCCGCGGGGCCCCGCGCGCGCGTGTGTGTGTGCGTGTGTGTGTGTGTGTGCGTGTGTGTGTGTGTGTGCGTGTGTGTGTGTGCGTGTGTGTGTGTGTGTGTGAGAGAGAGAGGCGCCTCCACCACACTAACTCTCATTGATTTTGCTTCAGTGTCTCTTTATTGAAACTTTATCAGGTGGATCCGAGCGGAATCCGGAGCGAGTGATGAACTTCTCCGTCTGCGCTCGTCATGCGGGCCGCGTACACGCCGCTACATCGCTCAAACCGCAGTTTTTAAGAGTCCGAATAAATAAATAAATAACGCAAAGCTCTCATCCGACGCGTGCCATATTTCAGCTGTCGTTCCCGCCGAGGCGTCGCTAATCAAAGCAGACTCGAGGAAACGCTGTGTGCATGAGAATCCGCTCGCATCGCGCTTTTATCAGTCTGATTTTGGAAACAGATCTACCTTTTCTGTGCATTATTACAGTTTAAGGTCTGATTTCAGTTGTAAAGTCAGGTTTAGTGCTACACGTAATACAGATTCATTCACAGCAGAAACAGAAAAACCAGCATCAAAGACAGAGTTATTCAGTTTCAAGTATCAGTTGTTTCAGTTGTGATTGAACTATAAAGCAGCTTTATTGAAGATTGTATAGACTGAGAAAAATATTTGTTGACGTTGTAAATAAAAGAAAGATTATTGGAGTGAGTTTTACAAGAAAATGCAATTTCAGTGTTTCTACTTCAAAATTTCACTTTAATTTAACGTTTTTTGCCTTTTCTTTGTAATTAATTTGCAAAATTTACTAGCAGTACATGAGAAAATAAAATGTTTCTGCACCAAATTATTTTCAGTGTAGTGACATTAAGTTTAATTATTGTATAATTATGTTGTTTCAAGAACAGCTAAATCAATACATTTTACTGAATATCAGTATTTCAGTCTGAACATTTCTGAACACGAACTAATGTTTATTCAACCTTTTTTAATTTGAATCGACTACAGTTGCAACTCTTGAATATAAAAGACCTAAAATGCAAGAGATATAAAGATAAATCACAGATCTGTTCCTCTGTTCTTCAGTTACAGTTTTCAGAGCACCAAAATTGCAATGAATGAAAAACCAGTTTATTGCAATATTTCTGAGTGAAGCTGCTGTAATGTTTGATTGGCTTTAGTTTTTGAGCATTGATGATGTGTTAGTGAGGGATGCACGCTGCGCTCAAAATAATGCATTTGTCATAAATAGTGTGAAAATATGGCTTCTGCGATGAAAGTAAAGCGTGTGGTGTAAAACTCAAATTAAACACCTCTCACCCCGGCTCTTATCGATGGCCTTTAATGGCATCAGCTGTTGTCAGAGCTCTTATTTGACCGTACATAAATCAATGCACAATTACGGCAGGAGGCGCCGGTCGGCCCAAACCGCACCGCGGCTCTGTGATTTAGGACGGCCTGCGTTTATTGGGCTGAGGTGGTGGTTTGGAGGAGTTTGTTTGTTTTATTTATATTCGTCTCCTTCACAAACACACGCGCTCAAGGTCACCGGCGCTGACGGATCGCGAGCGGGACGAGACGGGTTTTACTGACCCACCAGAGCAGCAAATCACTCGGATTAATTGACCTGCATGAAATGTAGTGTGAAATTTCAGAACCGCGGGTCTCTAGCTGCTAAATGAATTACTCAACATACACACACACACACACACACACACACACACACACACGTGTGTCATCACTGTGCTTTGACTTTCCCTTTTCACTGTGAACAGCTGTAGAATTTAAATTCTACATTCTAAATTCTACAAATTCTAAAGTCAGTTTTTTGATGATTTACTGTTTTCTACATAAAATCATAATTCATAAGATAAAAAACATTCTGTGAAAATGTAACCTTGATGTCTTTAATACTGACCGAGTAAGACCATGTGAATCACAGTGAAATTAATGGTTGATGCTCGTTATCTCATTTAGACTGAGACTTTAGCCTGGATTTCACAGAGAGGGTCTCATATATTAAGGCTGTCAGTCGATTCACATTTTTAATCTAATTAATCGCAAATTACATTTGGTTGTGAAAATACCCTCACAAGATTATTTAAAGCTATTTTTGTGTTGAATGAGAAAGTAAACATATGCTTTAGAGCATAAAAGAAGATCATTTGAGAAACATCTCAGTATAATTTATTTTTGTTCATGCAGTGAAAGTCATTGGTAACCAAAACGGCTTCGTCACCAACAGTCTTCAAAATACCTTCTTTTATGTTGCACAGAAGAAAGTAAGTCATTCAGAAACTAAACACCGCTGTGTCGCTCGGAGACGCACATTAATTCTGCTGTGGCTTTATGGGTAACATTTTTGTTGGAAAAACAGCAAAAACAAACAATATTGTGTTTAAAATATAATACAGTATTAAATTCTAATTTACTGAAGTGTTGTATGAAATCACTCGTGATATTCGGACATAAACAGCGCTCGTGTGATGATGTTCTCGCTGCTCGTGTGATATCGCTTATTATGTGATATAAATATGAGCATGTCATACAGGAGCATTTTTGCCTTAATATCTTGATTTTTAGAGCATAACTGCATTTATGGAGTTGTTGCCCTGCATCATATTTGTCTTCTGTCAGCTTTATGGAATATGTTCAAAACACACTACAGAAAAACACTTTTTAATGGTTAAACGTTTGTGGTTTTGTAATGTTTGTTATGGTATTTGTTGTGGAAACCATTAGAATTTTCTGTGATGTTCTATTGTTTTTTTCAGCAGGGATGTAAGATGACGTACAGGTCTGGGGGCGTGGCCAGTGTGTTAACTGCGTTAAAATATTTTTATTGCTTTATTTTTTCATAACTAATTAGTTCAGTTAAACTGACAACCCTAATATATATATATATATATATATATATATATATATATATATATATGTATGTAGAGAGAGAGAGAGAGACAGACAGATGGGTAGAAATGTAATGTAATGTCATTTTACAATTTGTAATGTAAAATTACACGATGAAAATTCAGTAATGTAATTCAGATTACTCATTTTAGGTAACGTATTCTGACTACTTCTGGATTACTTGTGACCATGTAATCAATTACTACCCATCTGTATGTGTGTGTGTGTCTGAATACTCGATTCTGATTGGCTGGCAGGTATGCAGTAAAACCATTTAATACATATACACACACACACACACACACACACACACACACA
>JAJUBA010000226.1:362500-410000 GCA_029620275.1 Acrossocheilus wenchowensis
TGACCATCTGTGTGCTTCATCCTCACGTTAGCTGATCTCTTGTTGTGCTGAGATCAGTTCAGTGTGTGGTGGTGAGCGTGCACAGCTTTATTAAAGAGTACTGTGGTGCACCATGCATGGACACTCGTGCGTTTGACACATGTTTTTATCTCAAGTGACTCGCGCTGTATTAAAGCTGTACATTTGATCAGTTCAGTCGCTGAGAATCGAACCTGTGACGGCTCCAGCTTCAGGAAGCCTAATACCGTGACCCTTTGATTAAACTAGCGATGCAGCAAAAGTCATTTTTTACTAAAACACCTGAAATTAAAGTTTTCATTTAGCTGGAAACCAAATAATGGATAATAATGGATAATAATGCATTAATCAGTCAAATAATAATCAGCTAAATAAATAAATATTTTAATATATACCAAATAATTATTAAATAATCTAATGATTTAATATTAAATAATTATAATATTTTGATTTAATAATCAACACTGAGTTGTACATAAACATTTCATTTGCATACAAGGCTGTTTTTACAGTCATTTTTTATGATGTAAATGTTTTTACACAAGTTTTTTATTTAGTTTAAAACAGTTGTTCAATTCATAATAAGTAATGATTTAATATGTACTTAATATTATTTAATTATAATAATTAAATTATTATAATGCAATTTTTTTAATCAATACTCAAACATTAAGTTTATTTAATTCAATTTTTAAATAAACTTTTGTTACAAATGTTTCTAAAAAAAAAAAACATTTCTTCACATTTTTTTCAAACTTACATTAAATACTGACAACAACATGTTAAGTTAAAATATGTAATAAAAATATAATGAATTTAAATGTAGTGAATGTTAATTTATACACCATAAATTTAAAATATATATATATTTTTTATAGCTTGGTTCATTAAAATGCAGTTTGATTAAAAACAAGAAATCAAGCTGGTTAATCCAGCACTAGTTTACCTGTTTTATTTTCTCTTATAATATTTTTACGTGAGATAGACACTGAAGCATTAATTAAACGTCACTGTTTAAGTCCGTGATGAACTCTTCCGGCCTGAATGTTTTTGGTTCTGTAGCGGATCGATGTGTGTGTTGATGCTCGGTGTGTTTGCGAGTGTTGTAAGAGCCTGTGTACGGTGTGTTTGAGCGCGACCCTTCACACATCCGGCTCTCACACAGAGACGTGTGGAATTTGAGCGGCTCCTGCCAACGCTGAGCTGGAGCCACGCTGACGATGAATGAAACACACACCAGCGCTGCTGCAGGCACACTAACCAGCAAAATAAGGCTTTCCCAAAACTTTATTAAAAAAAAAAAAAAACATATCTTGAAAATGTACATTTTTTAATTACATATATTTTACCTGAAATGCCAATGCAACCAGAAACATTGTTTTCTATTTATTATATAGTTTAAAAAAAAAATCTTGCTACGTCTGCTAAATGACTAAATGTAATGTAAATATTGAAACCAATCATTGTTAAGCTTTGTGCCCTTTTGAAACTGTAGCAAAAATACAGAAAATAGCTGCTGTTTTGTGTCTGAAATCTTGGGATGGAAATATCTTCAATGGAAATATTATGTTATTTTCAGCTGGATACTCTGATAAAAATAGGGTTTTCTTAAAATTGTAATGAAAAATTCTAAAAGATGTTATATAATCATTTTTATCCAGTAGTTTATGAATGGCTGAAAAAAAGTGTAATTTGACACAAAATACCATCATTTTTCATCATGAAAATAAAAGTTTGGGGTCGGAAAGATTTTTTTCGGTAAGAAAAATCTCATCAAGGCTGCATTTATTTGATCAAAACCACACAAAAAATGACGAAATATTACAGTTTAAAACAGCTGTTTTCTGTGTGAATATGTGTTAAACTGTAATTTATTTCTGTGATGCGCAGCTGTATTTTCAGCATCATTACTGCAGTCTTCAGTGTCACATGATCTTCAGAAATCATAATAATATACTGATTTACTGCTCAAGAAATATTTCTGATTATTATCAATGTTGGAAACAGTTGTGCTGCACAATATTTTTGTGGAAACTGTGACGCATTTTATTTTTCAGGATTCACAGATGAATAGAAAGTTCAAAAGAACAGCATTTATTTGACTTGTTGATTCATTCTTGAAGCAAGATGCATTACTTGACAAGTAAAATGATTTAAGATATTAAGGCTTGTTTTTTTTTTTTTTTTTTTAAATTATCAAAATTGTGTTATTTTTGCTTAAAACAAGCTAAAATATCTGCCAATGGGGCAAGAAAACGAATCTTATTTAGCCTTTGAAATGAGATTATTTTTCTTGCCCCATTGGCAGATATTTTTGCTTGTTTTAAGCAAAAACTAACACAATTTTATTTATTTATTTTTTTAGAAAACAAGACGTAATATCTTAAGTCATTTACTTGTACAGTAAATTCATCTTGATTCAAGAATGTTTAAATATTAATACTAGAAAACAAGACAAAAATACTAAGTAAGCGAATGTTTTTGCACTGAATGAGCATAGAGTGTGGATCCGTCCCTGAATGTTGGCGTCTGATCTGAGCGGTGTGTCCATCAGCCACTGCTCTGTGATGCTATTGCAGGAGTTTCTGTGTAAAATCAGTGCAGAGATTGAAGAGCTTGAACCCCAGGATAGCGAGAGAAGATGCGATTTATTTCACTAAGTGTGTTAGCGGAGCGACAGTGTGTGTGTGAGTCTAGACGGATCGGCTCGAGGGTCGTGAGGTCAGCGTGTGAAGGGTCAGAGGTCGTGTACAGTTATTCTTCACCGTTTGGTGAGGATGTGGAGACCCGCTTCAACACAGCGGCTCTGTGACCATTACACTCCGCGGTTCGCTGTAAATGAAGACATATACAGCAGTGACCGAAATGATTAGAAGAGTAGTATCTTCAGCAGCTACAAGTGGTTTTAAGTCAGTTATTTCTATCTTCTGCTGTAGTGTGTCAGGAGGAAATATCAGTTTACATTTCCAAACATTCATTTAGACATGAATTGTAATAATCCAGTGAGACTTCTGAGATCTGATCATCATCAGTGTGTCTGGAGTGACATGAAGAAACAGAACAAACTGAGACTAAATCCAGAAGAACTGTGTCTCGAGACGCTTCCAGAAACCTACAGATAGAAATAACGGACTTAAAACCACTTGTAGCTGCTGAAAATACTAGTGTTTTATTCATTATGGCCAACGATGTAAAGCCACACTGACTTTTGAAAAATGCACTTTTTAATGCTTTTATTAGTGTTTACTCCATTCAGATTAAACTAGGCATGCTTCAGTGTGTTTCATCTCTTATTTTAGTGCAAACGGCTCATTTCCATTCATTTCCGTCGCATGTCTGTATCTGTATGTGAAGATGACATTATTATTCCGCCGTTAGTTCCGGTCCACTAATTGGATTGGACACGATGCTGATATTTCTCCTTCATTGTTGTGTCTCTCTGATTGCTCTGCTTTGACTTCTTTTGGAACGGTTTTCTTCAAAAATACACAAAATAGCTGCCGTATGGCCATTTAAGCAGGTTTTCCACATCTTTATTTGAAAAATAAATTATTTCAAATGTTTTACCTGACATTCAAATACCAGTGCATCCATAAATTTCTTCTTTAAAAAAGAAAATCATAATAAAAATTAAATTTAAATCAACTCCAGATATTGTTACATAACACTCAAATGCCAGTGCATCCAGAAATATGTATAAAAATGTCATTTTTATATTAAAATTAGGGCTGGGGATTTAATGCATTAATTAGATTAATTTTAATGGAAAAATAAAGACAAAGCAGAACTGTTCATGACACACAGCGGTATTTCATTTCTTAATGCGTGTTTTGAATGAATTGGGTGAATCGTTAGGCTCGTTGGATTTGAAGCAGCGTGTGACATCAAAGTACCGCGAGAACGAGTCAAAAGCATGAAGAGTCTCTGCTCGCTATAGTTCTCGCAGTTCTTTGATGTCACACAGCGATCCGATCGGTCTGATGGTGAAGATCCGCTTCGAGTCGAACAAACCTAATGATTCAATGAACCATTCATAAAGAACCATTTACTTCACTCCTGAATGAATCAACAGTTTGAACGAATCAAATGAATGAATGACTCAATCAACGACTTAATCATGAAGATATTTACCACCACTCACTGGCAGTTTTAGTTTATTATATAGAGTATCATTTCATTAAAGAAATAATAACTATGGAAATATGAGAAATATAAAATAATAATAAAAAAAAATTAAAGGTATAGCTCATCCATCCAAAAATGTAAACTTAGTCATCATTTACTCACCCTCATGGTCCAAAAGAGTAGGCTGTGTAATAAATTTTTATGTTGAATCAAACAAAATATTTCTTGCTGAAGCTGCTTTTGTAATGACTGTTTGATGCTTTACACAACAAGGACTTTAAATTATCTTTTGGGAGTAATTTCTCAGCCAAACTTGATGTGCAAACAATTTGCGATTTAATTAGATTAAAAATTGGAATTGCTTTACAGCCCTAATTAAAATTTGAATTTATTTGAATGACATTCAATTGCCAGCGCATCCATTTTTAATCGGTCTTTTGAGTCTAAAGTGTCACTTATGCATGAAAATGCTGGGAATATCAGATCATTTTTGATATGCATGCCTGGAAAAATCATGGAAATTTCTTTAGCAAAAATATATTTATTAATATTTAACCAGCTAGATACTGATCTTTGTGCAGCGTCTTATTGGACACATCTGTATACACCTTTACAGCAATTTTTACATTAAAAATTATAAAACATTTTAAAGCAATTTTTAATTTAATTTAAATTTATTCCAAATATTGTTGTTTGCCATTCAAATGTCAGTTCATCCAGAAATATCTGTAAATGTGTTGAATTGTCGTGCTGTAAATGTGGCCGTGTGGGAACTCGAGATGTTTCTTGGCACGCGAGCGTCTCGCATCAGTTTCACTGTGAATAATTGTGACTGACATCATCTCTGTGATTCAGTGTCACTGAGGAAACACACTGTATGCCGTCACAGTGCAGTGTGTGTGTGAACTGAAGAAGGCCTGTTTCTGAGGTGCTTGCATGATATTCATCTGCGCTCCGGCCGTCTCCGCTGTCATTCTGTCAGACAGCAGTCATAAAAACACTCATTGACAGTCGAGTGACACTGTTTAACGCTGAAGTGACGTCTTTCATGAAGACGCTTGATGAACACACATGCATCTGTGTTTAGTGTGTGTGTGTGTGTGTGTGTGTGTGTGTGTGTGTGTGTGTCAGTGCAGCAGGACCAATAATCAACACTGTTACTCAAGAATCACTGAGACACTAGTAGAGTTTTTTGATAATATTCTGAATTACATTTTATTTTTATTTTCTGCTTTCTTGTTAACTTTAGTTAAAGTTTTAGTAACTTTGTGTGCTTTGTCATTTTATTAGTTTTTGTTTTATATGTCTTTAATTAATTTGATTTCAATTTTAGTTATTTAGTACATCGTTAAACTAACTAACAAAAGAAATGTTGCGTTGGAAGATAACTGAAATAAAATACTTTTTATATTTTATTTATTTAGTAATTTTATGTTGTTTTTATTTGAAGGAACATACTTTTTATTCCTTTTCTTAATAGTTTTAGTTAACTATAATAACCCTGACAATGAACAGTCATTTTTCATGGTTAAAATAAGGATTTTAAGACAAACTGAACATTATGAGAAAACCAGTCACTAACTACCTCCTCTAGCTTGTAATGGGTTGATTTATGAGATACTCTGCCTGAAAACGGTAAGTCTGAGTCCAGATTGCATCATGACCTCATTAACTCTGCTCTGTAATCTAAAGTAAAGACAATCAAAGTCAAATAGATTTGATTATAAATCATGATTCGAGGAAATTGGCTTTTTCCTGTTGCACAATACACACACACACACACACACACACACACCTCTACCTGTAACTCTGTTTGATTGACAGCTCCGGTTCTGTCCAGTCCCATGATTCTGTGCTGTAGTGATCATGTGACCTCTGTCCTCTCATTAATGCCATATCTCTTATCAGTCTTTTGTGTTCAGAGTTTATACGACCATCATTAAACGCACACCTCTCAGTGAATCAGTGTTTGGCTCGGCACTTATTTGTCATCACGTAGAGCAAGATAACCGCTCGTGATGTGGGACACGGCCACAGCGGCGCTAGGATGGGTCACGTGACCGAGAGCACGGCTTAAAGCGACAGCTCACCCAAAAATAATGGTCTTTTACTCACCATCATGTCATTCAAACCTGCGGGACTTTCTTCTGTGAAACACAAAATGCTATCTTTGGCCGGGAGCGGTGTTGTTTTTAATTGAAATAAAAATGAAATATAAATATTAGATTTATCAAAACTTATAGAAATAGAATATCTCTATATTATTGTCTTATTTAGAAATAGAATATTAGAAAAGTTTAAAACTAAAAATCTAGATATTTTGCCTTGGAAACTAACTGAATTAAGTTGAAGCACTAAAATGACAAACTAAAATAAAAAAATGTTTATAGAATAAAAATATTTGTTTATAGAAAAGCTTGAACTTAAAAAATCTTACCTGAAAATTAGAAATGTTGTCTTTTCAACTAACTGAAATAAGTTGTAGTAAATTTACAAACACTTAAAAAAATTAAAATTCATAGTCTAAAAAATTATCTTATTCTATTTATAGAAATAATATTTAATTAAATTTAGAAATGTTGTCTTGGCAACTAACTGTAATAAGTTGAATTAGTGAAATTGCAAAAATATTAATATTATCAAAATATTAATAAGAGCTATAATAGTGTACTAAAAATAAACATACTATGCAGGTAAATAGTAAGAGTAAAATAACCCTGGCTGGATGTTAACTAGTGTTTCACAGATGAAAGAGACTCATGGAGGTTAGAACAGTAGAATATCTCTGAAGCGGTTTGTAATGTTACTGTTAACAGGCGGTGTTAGTGCTAGTGTGAGACACACAGGTGGGCAATTGTTGAGTTTATCAGCGCAGCCTCATTAATTAGTGTAATTAGTCTTGGCAGGAGTGTGATAGTGTCTGCCGGTCTCCGGTTCACACACCCAGCGGCAGCGTTTACTCTGCCAGATAAGTTTGTACACGCTAATCGACAGCATTAATCACCGCCCTGCGGCTCCGCGCCGCTGTTTGCTGTTGCATTAGCTCTGTGTGTGGTGTGTGTGTGTGTGTGTGTGTGTGTGTTGTGTGTGTGTGAGAGAGCAGTGACAGTCGCTCTGTTCCTGCTTACACAGCATTATAAGTCATCACTGATGTGAAGACCGATCTGAGATGTCTTGTTTTGGCCAAATACAGCAGATAAACAATCCCAGAATGCATTGCAGTGAGATCCTATGAGTCAAAACTAATGTGGATTTGAAATGTATTTTATTCAGTATTGAAGAGCATCACTAAAATAGTTCACTCTAATTACTGAAATTTGTTTCCTATGGAAGCCATTTCTACAATAGGATGAAAAAAATTAAACAGGAAATTACGACTTTATATCTCACAATTCATACTTTTTTCTTCACAATTTTGACTGTCTCACATTTCTGACGTCATTTTGCAATTCTGTTTATATCTCGCAATTCTGACTGTATATCTCTTTTCCAACTGTATATCTCATAATTATTACTTTATACCTCGCAGTTTTAACTTTTTTCTCAAAATTGGAAGTTTATATCTCGCAATTCAGACTTTATATCTCATATTATTATTTATTTATTTATTTATTTACTTTTTTTTTTTTTTTTTACTTTTTTTTTTTTTTTTATTCCATGGCAGAAATTAGCTTTCATAGTTGGGAGAAAAAAAATTGATTTCAATGCTTTTGCGTTGATTTCCACAAAAATATTGTGCGGCACGACTGTTTTCAACATTGATAATAATCAGAAATGTTTGTTGATCAGCAAATCAGTATATTATTATGATTTCTGAAGATCATGTGACACTGAAGACTGCAGTAATGATGCTGAAAATACAGCTGCGCATCACAGAAATAAATTACAGTTTAACACATATTCACACAGAAAACAGCTGTTTTGCATTGTGAAAATATTTCACAATTTTTAAGGTATTTTTGATCAAATAAATGCAGCCTTTGTGAACAGAAGAAACTTTAAACTTATTATGTGTAGAGCGTCTGAATCCGGTTTGAACGGAGAATATGAATCTCTGAGTGTTGAGTGTGAAGGTTGGTTTGTTCTCTGGACACAGACACCTTCCTCCTGCAGCAGTCATCTCGAGCATCACGGATCGGTTTCAGAGATCCTCTCGGCCCTTCGTTAGGTCAGATGTGTTTAATCCAGCTGAAGGAGCACATCTAAGACTTCCTGTAGAGTTTGTGTGGGCCACCCTGAAGAAAGAGCTGCTCCCGCCCCTTAATTCCCACACTCTGCATCTCTATCCCTCATTATCCTGCTCTCTATCCTCCGCTATCATTCTTCCTCCTGTCTTTCATCCTCAGAATCATCTCTCGTTAGCATACCAAAACTGCCCTTCATTTCCACATGCTTAAAGTGCCATCAATGCTAATTGCTCTCAGGCGTTCTGCAAAGGCCCCTCGCGGCTCTTGTTTGGCCACTCGGCCGGGGGCCTGTGTGTTAGCCGGATGTGGGTTAACTAGTCCCCCTCCCCTCTTTAACCCCCGCTAACCGGCCCGTTTGACCCTTGACCCGGTCGTCGTGGCGACGGTCAGTTGGGCGCAGAAGCGGCTGATGCTGATGGTGTTTGATTAGCTGATTCCACTAAATGAGCCGATCATGATGAGCCGCTTTCACAGCCAATTGAACAGAGTCTGTGTGTGTGTGTGTGTGTGTGTGTGTGTGTGTGTGTGTTCGGGGGAAACAGTGTGATGGAGTAGCAGGACAGTAACACATGCACTTCTTCAGAAATATAATATAATGCATTTCATCTCAGAACTGAAAGAGATAAAAACTAAATCACATTTTGCATTAAATACATTTAAATTATATATTTTTTGCATTAATTTCTTGACAATTAACCACATTTTCTACCCAGCTGCAAATAACCTACTGTAATACAAAAACATCTCATGATGTGAAAATATTTTTATTTATAAGTTATTTAAATTGTATTATTTAAAACACAGCTGAACATGCATATCAAAGTAGTTTTTGTTGTGCTGAATTTGTATTATAATTTATTATTTAAATTATATTACTTACTGTAAAGTATGTCAGTGTGAAGAAAATAAATATATTAAAGTACATTTTTAAAACTTGAAAGTATATAGTCATAGTTTTTGCAAAAACTTGCTAATGTGGAGAAAATAATACAGTATTTAAAAATAATGCATACTTAAATTGTACTATTTAAAGTACATTTTAAAACAGTTGAACGTTTTACATCACTATTTTTTTTTTGCAAAAACATCTCATAATGTGAAGAAAGTATTATGTTATTTAAAATACATTTTAAAACTGTTATACATCACAGTAGTTTTTGCAAAACATGCCATAATATGAGAAAATAATAAATTATTAAACACAATAATTTAAAGTACTGCTAAAAACACAAATCAAAATATATATCAAACTAGTTTTGGAATACATAATTTTTTATGCAATGATTTATTATTTAAATTGTTATTTAAAGTACATTTTAAAACAGTTGAACATACATAATTAATTTTTGCAAAAACATCTCATAATGTAAAGAAAATAATAAATAATATATTATTTAAATGTGTTTAAATTATGTGTCTAAATTATATTATTTAATATTATGAAAGTGTACATAATAGTTTTTGCAAAATCATCTCAATGAGATAAAAAATAATGCATTATTTAAAAATATATATTTAAATATTATTGAAAGAACACTTAAAACACAATTGAAAGTATACATCACAGTTGTTTTGCTGTATTTAATTTATGTTATGCAGATTAAATAATAATAATAGTAAATGTGTGGACAAGATTATTTTCATTAAATGTGTTTTTTTTTTTGTTTGTTTTTTACATTGCACTGCTGTTAAAAAAAAAAAAATCAGGGTTAAATTGTTAAATATGTTAAATTGTCATGAAAATAATTGTCACACATCACAATCACAAAATCTTAAAATGCAAAATAATAAAAAGCTTTTTTTTTTATTATTTTTTAAATGTAGTTTTTGTGTGCTTTCTGCTGCTGGTTTTGGTTTTTGTTATGATAGGACACAATAGACTCATAAATGCACACACTTGATTCACGGTCTGATTGTGATCTCACAGTGTCCCGTGTAGGAAGTCCATCATTAACATCATAGTGCTGTTATCTGGACGCCTCGATCTGATGTCCTTTGTGTCTGTATCGTGTACCATCTGCTCCTCAGAGCCGTCAGACGCCTGCGACGCAGACCCTCAGAAATCAGATCGGTCCTGTGTGTTATGAGGCTGATCTGCCTGGTTTACACAGTAAAGTTAAAATGCATTTATGATTCAGTGATTATGGAGCACAGATTGACAGCACTGACCAATCACAACCAGTCCTTTTAGATTGTGAGTGACTCTGGAGCACAAAACCAGTCATAAGGGTCGATTTTTTTTTTTTTTACAATTGAAATTTATGCATAATCTGAATAAATAAGCTTTGAGTGGTGGTTTGTTAGGATAGGACAATATTTGGCTGAGATACAATATGCATTGCTAAGAACTTCGTTTGAACAACTTTAAAGGAGATTTTCTCAATATTTAGATTTTTTTGCTCCCTCAGATTCCAGATTTACAAATAGTTGTATCTCAGACTAAGATTGTCCGATCTAACAAACCATACATCAATGGAAAGCTTATTTATTCAGCTTTAATATTGATCCTTGTGACTGGTTTTGTGGTCCAGGGTCACACATGTGCTTGGCTAAAAGACGGGGTTATGATGTGCTAATGTGTTAATAGGGCTACACTAACATTAGGCATGTTTTAGGCTCACTCTGGAGTTGGTGTGTGTTTGTGCAGTTATCCGTACAGTGAAGACTCCAGTCAGGGAAAGCAGTACATGAACACTCGATGTCCCGCCTGGTGTGACCGGATCCTCATGTCCGCCTCGGCCAAAGACCTGCTCATAAAGGTGAGATGATTAAACCATAAACGCTTCATCGTCTCTCTCTCTGTCAGATTGTGAGTGATATTAATCTGATGCGAAATATGCCATGCATTGAGAAATCTCATTTCTTTATGATAACAAATGAACAAAACAAAACTGGAGCTGAATTGTTCTCACAATTGATGCATTTTGCAGCATGGAGACGGTTATTGAGCTGAATTGATCTGAATAATGACTCTATTGTCTTCTGTAGAGCTTCTTTACCGCTGAAACTGAGTTTATTTATTAATTGATGAATTTTATAGCATTGGCACTGTTATTTTCCAGTTGAAGCTGCTTTGAAACAATCTGAAGAAATAAATGCGACGATCTTAAGAATCTGTAGATTCTCTGGAAAACAAGACAAGAACCTCGAGGAAGAGCATCACTGCAAAAAAATATTTTCTTAGTATTTTTGTCTTGTTTTCTAGTATAAATATCTAAAAATTCTTGAATGAAGATGAATTTACTGTACAATATATTATGTCTTGTTTTCTGAAAAAAAAAATCGAACTTTTGTTAGTTTTTGCTTAAAACAAGTAAAAATATATGCCAATGGGGCAAGAAAAATAATCTAGTTTAGTCTTTGAATTAAGATTATTTTTCTTGCCCCTTTGGCAGATATTTTTACTTGTTTTAAGCAAAAACTAACAAAAGTTTGAATTTTCTTTTTTTTTAGAAAACAAGATAATTTAATATCTTTAATCATTTTACTTGTCAAGTAAATGCACCTTAATTCAAGAATGTTTAGAAAACGAGACAAAAACACTGAGTGAGTAAATGATTGCAGTGATCAGTAAGTTCCTGTATTCTGTGGCTCAGAACAGCTATTCAAGCCGGGTTTGTTTGTATTGAAGCGTTGCAAATACATTGAGATTGAGACCGTTGTGTTAGACTTTCTTCAGATGCTCTTAACTTGAGTTGAGATGAATTGACTCAGGTTTCTAGTTAGTGTTTGAGCAGTAGTGGTGCTAGTGCTGTTCCTGAGGTCAGTGGTTAATGAAGATGTTTGTTTTCTGCGAGAAGCGCGGTGTGAGACGAGGCAGATTGTTGAGACACGGCCCGTAAACAGCCTCATCTATCATGCTGCGCTCTGTTAGCTCCGCGTCATGTTATTTTCTGCTCGCCGAGCCCTAACACGCCAAAGGTCCACAGCGCCGTGTGCGCCGTAATGAAGAGCCAGTCAAGCGGGGCGCAGGAACGGCCCCGGACCCTGCCGTAATTTGTTTATCTGTCTAAAGATTACGCAGGCCGAAAATCCACAATTTTATGCTGCCTTTGTAAATTATCAAGCCTGCGTTTGATGAATGTATGAGCGCTCTGGAGGCGAGACTGACCCGTGTTCACTCACATCAGCTGCTTATTAAAGAAACATCTCCAGAAGAGCGTCTGCGTTAAACACCGCAAGCACGACAGTACAGTCTGTGCCTTTCAGATAATTATCATTTTATTTTAAAAAGTAGTAATAAATGACTAATAAAAACAAAAAAAATAAAAATACAGTTTTAAATAAACAATTTTTAAAAAGTAAAAGTAGTAATGAATGAATAAATAGGAAAAAAAATAAATAAAAACTATTTTAAAATACAACATAAATAAATAGGATAACATTGACAAGCAGGAGAAAGCAGACTCAACTTTATCAACAGAACCAATAAATGTATCGATTTCTTTAAGAATTTAAAATATATGAAACTGTCTTCAGGAGAACATTGAAGAGCATCTACAGAAAACTTTGCAGACAAGGCTTAAAATTAGAATCAAATTAATACAATTTTAAATATCATTTTAAAAAGTAAAAGTAAATGAATATATAAACTAAAATAAAGTAAATACTATTTTAAATGTATTTAATTTAAAAAAGTAAAAGCAGTGGTGATGAATTAATTAATAAATAAAATGGAAAACATTAGTAAATAGAGGAAAGCATACTACACTTCATCAGTAAAATCACCAAACAATTTCTCATATTCTTTTTCAAATCTGTCACTTTTTTATGAGTAATTAAAGAAAAACATTTGAGAAGTGAGTTTACCTCAATCAGAAAAATGTAAGATAGTAAGATGGGAGCCCAAAATAATTCTGTTTATGGATAAAAAAGAAGTTAAAGATATGTTCCTTAGAGCAATAGGACGTGTCATTGTGGTAACACAGAATATCTTTTAAATGTAACTAAATGTTTAAGTACGTGGGAGAGTGTAAATTAGAGCAGAACTATAGATGCACGTTCAGACGCAGGTGTGTGTTATTCTTTGGTCTTGTTGGGAATCCAGTATTTATGAGGACAGCCTCAGCCCAAGCTTTTCTCTCATCTGTGATGTCTACAAATGCAGTTTCCTTGAGTTTGTCTTCCTCGTTCATGTGAGTTTGTGAGTGTTTCGTTCAGCTCAGAAAACACACTGTGTGTGTGTGTGTGTGTGTGTGTGTGTGTGTGTGTGTGTGTGTGTGCTTTCTAAAGAGCACTGCATCATTTCTGTCTCGCTCGATTCAGAGCATTATTTTCAATTTAGATAAATATGATTAATGCTTTCGCTGCATTTCAGATATGAAAAAGCTCCTGAACTTTGATTTATTGGCACTTAAATGTAACCATATAAAAGCTCTTCTTAGTATTTTAGCGTCATGCATGCATTTGCTCTGTCTGTAATCATATTTTGTGCGTGTTTGTGTTTTGCAGCCAGAGAATGAGGAGAAATCAATAACATACGACAACATCGGACCCAACGTGTGTATGGGGGACCACAAGGTACAACTAACCTAACCAACCTCCCCAACTAGTGTGTGTGTGTGTGTGTGTGTGTGTGTGTGCGTGCGTGTGTGTGTGTGCGCATGTGTGCGCGTGCGTGCGTGTGTGTGTGTGTGTGTGTGTGTGTGCGCGCGCGTACACGTCTAGTCTTTTTCAAATGGTTCTTTAAATGTTTCTCCTGAATGAAGGTAAAATATCTGGTTTAGATTTGAATCAGTCAAACCAAACATTCAGGAGAATTAACTGTCAGTAACTACTCTCTTAAAAAAATAAATAAAAGTAAGCTCCGGTAAGCTTTATTTTCTTTAAAACTTCACAGTGCAGCTAGATATGATTTTCTGAATGAATGAATGAGTGGGTTTGGGTTTTACTCTGGTTTCAGTCTGGTCTGTATAAAGGAATGAACACAGCCCTTCTGCAGCTCCTGTGATGGTGCAGCACATATAAGACACTCCAGACCAATCACAGATCAGTATGCAAATACATTCAAGAAAGAACACCAATCAGAATTCAGTATGCAAATCAGGCCACTGCTGTTAGTTGAATGCTGAACATTCTAACAGAGTGAATGAGAGACTTTCAAACTCTCAACAAAAGATATTGAAATGATCCACAAAACATTGTTTGGTTATTACGGCACTGTTTTCTAAATTACTTCTGTGTAATGTTACGGTTCTGAATATGATAGTCCTGGGTATCTTAAAAATGACTTTTTTAAATTTATTTATTTTGCATGTCTTTTTACTATATTATTGGAGTTTTTACATCAAGTGGTTAAAGCTGAATTATAAAGAATAAAAAGGAATATTTTCAGTTAAATATTCCTAAATAAAGATTTTTTATTTTATTTATTCTCAAATCTAGTTGCTAAATCTTTGTTTTTAAATTTAGATCCTCATAGTGAGATAAGCGTGTGTGTGTGTGTGTGTGTGTGTGTGTGTTTGAACCAGACAGACACACACTCGTCAAAATCACATTCATATGTTCTAGAAATGTCAGTGAATTTTGCGCCCATGGAAGAAGAGTTCAGACAGAAGTGTGTGAATAAAGTATTAAATGAGTGTGAACAGCTGATCCTAACTGAAGCGTGAGCTTGAGTTTGTTCCTGATCGAGTCTGAGTCTGAATTCTGCTGTTTGTTGTATTCTCTGCAGCCGGTCTACTTGTACTTTCGGTTAAACACAGGGGCAGGTAAACCTAATGCAAATAAGCACAAGTGTTGTGTCGTGCAGTGATGTGGTAAATATTTTCTTTTACTATTATTTTATTCTTATTAACCATATGACTTTATAATATCCATGTCTGATTCTCATGATGTGTGTGTGTGTGTGTGTGTGTGTGTGTGTGTGTGTGTGTGTGTGTGTGTGTGTGTGTGTGTGGACTAGGAAAATGGTGCCAAAGGTTGGAGAAGATTTCATGAAAAGCGTCCCTGTGAGAAGCTTCGACACGGGTGGAAGGACACACACACACACACACACACACACACACACACACACACAGAGGACCCTGTAAAGACTTTTCAGCAGGACTGACCAGTCGCATTTGTCCAGTGCATGCAATCACGTCCATAGAAACGACACATTGAGTTCATGAATGCTTCAAGAGTCGAGATCATGGACACACACACACACACACACACATGCTGCATTTCCACTAAATCAGATGTTCTTCTTCTGACGTCTCTCAGCCTCGTTTCCCAAACTCTAATAGAACATCAGAAACACTCCACAGATTTTAAAGAGCATCCTTGCGGATTTTAGATATGCCTCATATATTACGAGCTACTTCCATACAGTATGTAAGATGTTTTAAAAAGTGCAATGCAAGAACTCTTGTTGTATTTCTCTATGGTTAGGTTTATTTGTACATGCTGATTTCTAGTGCTGTTTGGAGACTTCTAGACTTTCTCTCTGTTAGAATAGATAGGTATATTCTGTTCAAGCATTTGTATGATTTTCTTTCTCTTGACTCTTGTTTATCTTGGTTTTTTTCTTGATTTGTTGTGCCGTGCCGCATACAACCGCCGAGTCTCATTTTATATACTGTACTTTTTAAAGAGATAATTTATAATTCGTACCAAAACTATTATATGCTGACATATTGATACGAACGGCTGCTTTGGGTGTAAAGTTGAAATGTTTGAATAGTTATAAAGAAACGACTTAATCCACATCATTGTAAGCAGAAAATGCCATTTCAGCCTATATGATTTATATATATAAATATATATATATATATTTAGCCAATTTAATTTTTTTTTTATCTTTTAAGCAGTGCCATAAACCATGCAAGTATATAAGATAGTTTGAATAGCAGTCTTGCTCGGTTCTTACAGTACTGTTTTTATTCTAACTTATTTCTGTGTAATAATGTTATGGTTGAATGTGATATTTTAAATAGGTCTGGGTATCTTAAATAGCTGTATCCTTTTTTCCTTTTTTTTTTTTTTATGATTTCTTGTTATTATATTATTGTGTCATGGTGCCAACTATTGAACTCAGTCAAATGTAGAGTTTGAGTTATGATGGCATTGTGCAAAAACACTCAAATTATAAGGACCAGGAGAAAACTTTAAAAACGCACTTTACTTTACAGTGTCCATTTTACACCGGAGTAACAGTGTGTTTTACCAACACAATCATACATGTAGTGCATGGATCAGTGCTAATGTAAATGACACAGTGAACGCTGTAAAGTGAAGTGTGGTCGTTCGGGTTGATTTCTCGTGTATGTTCTCAGCATCAGTGCCGATTGCTGATACCGATTGAATTCATTACACTACAGAGTCAACGATCCGTTAGATTGATCCTTCGTTTCTGAATCGGTGGGAATGATTTTGTGTCGCTTTGACAGTGATTTGGTTAGAAGAACTGCTTGTTAACTGTGTTTTTCCCAGCAGGTCAGGTGATAGGATTCACTCTTTTCTTTAAGCAGATAGCGATTAGACCTCATGGATGGCAAGACCTCCAAAAGCAATAAAACCATTAGAACTCAATGAATGAATGAATGAATCAGTGCCTCTTTGTCATTAGTCAAGCACATCAATTACACCATGAGATTCACTAAACAAGCCTTTGACATTTACATGCATTTACCATCATTGGTGGTCCCTGAGAGGGGGAAAAAATGTGTGTGTGTGTGTGTGTATATATATATATATATATATATATATATATATATATATATATAATATTATGTGTTAATTTGGTCAAACTTTTTATAACAATTAATATATTACTGGGTATACCATGATTATGGCTGAATATTTTATTAACAGGAAATAACGTGAGTGGAAATACACATAATTGACATTGGAAACTCAGCAGAAAGTTCGAGAATTTTTTTTTTTTTTTTTTGTGCATGCAAGTATATTTTATATACACGTTTTAACAGCATTTCTGTAACCACAAAAGTTAAGTCGTTCGCAAGTTCGCTTTTACCTGCCGTTACCATAGCAACACAATACGCGATATTCGTTGCGATTAATATCGAAATCATAGTCTACTGTCGTGACTTGCAACTATTTAAGAATAAATCTGCATGTCACAAAAAAAAAATTGTTTTTTCAACATGTATAATATGTTAATTTTAATAGTTAACGGGGTCACGAGACATTTGCATTGCGAATAACGCGACAGAAATGTTCCTTAAAGTCATTAAATGATTCGCACACAGGTTTAGGTTTAAAAAAAAAAAGAAGCTCGCTTGGACTGAGAAATACAAATATAAGCTAATCTATAAATGCATGTTTAAAGACCTGACTGATTATCTTCACCAGTCCGAGTGAAGCAGCTCAGGCTCCTGAAATAAAACCTCCAACACGGAGACTAAATATTCATCTTATTACATCGGAATTTCTTAAAGCTTTTGTAGGAAATTGGTTTTCCCTCTATAAACGCGTACTCGTCTTTAAATGAACGTTTGTAATGTTAAATTATTAGTAACAATCGTGTAAGAACTGTATTATCAGAATATTAATGCACGGATATATAATAATATGCGTTTGCTAGCCATTTTCTCGCGGCCGAATAACAGCACATCTCAAAATATATGCGCTACAAAATCAGTAAATGTATGAAATTAAAAAAGGACCAGGACATTTTTGAAACTTTGGCTTGTTAAATAATTTATTGATAATACAAAGTTTTTCTTCCGTCCTCACGGAAGCAATAATATTCTCTTCGTCGATATTTATGTCCATCTTTGTGTATTTTTCCTGTTGTGAGGTAAAACATAAACTCCAGCGGCCAAAAGGACATTATTAAAACAAATTCTATACACATCATTTACAGCACTGGCAATTCTTTATACACTTGGTGTACCTGTTTCCAAAATAATAAAAAAGTGAAACTTTTAGGAGGAAAAAGGGCGTTATTCTTCTGCGATCAAAGACAAAAAATGATCTTAATGATAATGATGAAGGGGAAGTTGGCACGTCTCCGTGATGCTTTAATAACATAATTTACTCAGTAAAAAATATATATACATCTCACGTCCACTTCTAACTGTACAACCGCATTCAAAGTAAAGCAAAAGCAGCGTGAACAGTGTGTTTATACCCTGCTTAATTCTGCCTCGGTTCTCCAGAAGAATCTGAAGCAGATGATGATGATGATGATGATGAAGAGTCTTTTGCTCAGTTTCATCACAAAGTGTCCGAGCTGTTGCTGCAAGGGCTGATGAGGGACAGGTTACTCGTCTTGTGCTTTTTTAACAGTCTCGTGATTTTCTCGTCGTCGGAGTTCGGATCCAGAGGTTTGTTATATTCATCATCCTCCTCGTTTTCTGAACTCTCCTTCATCTTCTCCGTCTCTGAGTCGTGTTTCTTTTTAGCCGTGGCCATTTCAGCCGCGTGTCTCTTCCGCCATTTGGTTCTTCTGTTTTGAAACCAAACCTGAGACAGAAAAAGAAAAAAAACCGCTTCAGTACACTGTCCGTATCCGTGATTCATTAGGCTGCTATTATTATTTCTAAAAAAAAAAAAAAAAGGCAGTAGTTGCATGCAAGTTCAACTAACTGAACTGAAGTCATATAAATCAAGCAAAGAGTGCATGAACTGCAAGCAATTGATTAAAATAATAAAAGCAAATGCATGTTGACCAGATAAGTGCGTGAATATAAGGCCTAGCGGTGTGCAATGCTGTGCAACACTGACAGCGATATTTTTGGGTTAAAAAATATTATTTATAATCTCCCCCAAAAAATCATTTCAACATTAGAAATTAATGCTCCAACAGTTTTGCTCGTTTGCAAATTCATATCATGAACCGACAGCGACTTTGGCAGATACACTAATCTGTGGTCTCATTCTGCCCGTTTGCATTGAGGAAGAAAAAAATTTTAGAATTAAATGAAGTTAATATATAAAGTCATCACACCGCCTGTGTTTACCTTGACTTGGCTTTCGGTCATTCCCAGAGAATAGGCGAGTCGAGCTCTCTCCGGTCCGGCCAGATATTTGGTCTGTTCGAAGGTTTTCTCCAGGGCAAAAATCTGCTGTCCTGAGAAAGTTGGTCTGGAGTGTTTCTTCTTTCCATCCTTGTCCAGCATCATGTTTGCCTGGGCTGGAGAAAGAAAAAAATAAGAGCCGGTCAGTCAAATAAAACCGAAAACGAGACATTTTTCCATTTCCGTTTATTCATTTAGCAAACGCTTTTATCCAAAGCGACCTACAATTGATCATAAAGAGGCAAACAAACACAAGAAGTGCTATTTACTCGACGCTATTTGCGAGTGAATATTGTTGACCCTCAAGTGTCAAACACTAATGTTTCAACAGTCTGAGCGTGGAAACCAACATACACTCTTAAAAATAAAAGGTCTGTATTGACATCATCCACGGAACCTTTCAAATGCAGGAAAGATTCTTTATAGTAGAAAAAGTCTCTTTAGATTTTTAAAATGCTCCTCAAAATGGTTCTTCTAGGGACTGTTCACTGAAAGGTTCTTTGGGGAAACAAAAACGGTTCTTCTATGCATCACTGCAAAACACGCTTTTGGAACCTTTATTTTTAAGAGTGTGAGCCAGTTTAGGAAAAGATTCAAACTCAGGCCATAAAGAAAACACGAGTGTCAAACATCCAGGTTTTTAAAAGAAAAAAGAAAAAGTACACTTCCATAATGCACTAAAAAAATATTCTTTAGTAGCCTGCTTCTTAAGATAAACTTCAGATCAACAAAGTGTGCTATTTTTGGGACACCACGAATATGAACTAAAATGCGCTTTTAACATACTATCTCTGTATTTAAAAAATGTATTTAGTCAGCACTTGTAGTATACTTGAGTGTAGTAGTGTATGAAATATGCTGATGGATTCAAGTGCACTACAAGTGCTGGCTAAATACATTTTTTAAATACAGAGATAGTATGTTAAAAGCGCATTTTAGTTCATATTCATGGTGTCGCAAAATAGCACAGTTGAGTACACTTAAGAATAATATCTAAAGTATAATTTTTAGTATATTAAGTACAAAATCAGTGTGCGAAAATAGAGCACTTTAAGTACATTATGGAAGTGTAGCTACTTTTTTTTTTTTTTAACCTGGATAATATTCCAATAATCTGGGCTGTGTTTCCCAAAAGCATCGTATCGTAGACCCACTGCCACCAATGGAGCTGCGATCCACTGAGGCTTACGATGCTTTTAAGAAACGCAGCCCTGAGCGTGAAAACCAACATAAACCAGTTTAGATTTTTTTTTTTTTTTTCGCAAACTCACCAGGACAGGGAACCCTCGGGTCTCTCCAGGGTGAGCCCTGCATCATTCCAGGCCAAAATATGGGCGCCCTCCCAGGCAACTCCGTCAGCGGTTTGGGGTACCGAGACACCGCCGCAGGGTTGAAGTACATCCCGGCTGATGTCAATCCGTTGATCCGGGGAAAGCCCGAGAGCAGCTGTCCCGCGGAGGTGATGGGTCTCCCTAATATATCGCTAATTCCGTGCGGCGTTCCCAGCGGGATCTGAGAGCTCAGGTTGCTGAAGGAATGAGCCTTGAAGCCCGCAGGGTTCTGCAGGGCGTACGGGAATAAAGAGGTCTTCATCTCGGTCATGTTATGCAGCGCAGCCAGTGGAGTGCTGCCCAGAACGAACGCACTCTGCCGGTTACTATCCATCTGCCCAACCGCTAACATTGGTGCGAGTGAACCACAGGGCGAACCGCGAAGCAAGAAAGTTCGTACGAGAAAGTTTAACGCCCACAACTTCACAACTCATCCACTAGAACTGCAACTTTAAACCGCAAGTCAAAGTTCGCGAACGTTTCCCGATGAATCCCAGAATCCCGATGCCGGCCGTCGGCAGATCTCACGCCCGCTTTGAGTGCTGCGATCGCCCGCATCTGAAGCGCCGTTCTCCGCTCAATGGACTCCAGCAGCGATGACGCGCAGATAACCGCGCCGCCACCTGCAAGCGCGTATCTCCCATTGGAAGACGCTAAGTGACACCACGCTCTGATTGGAGGACGCGAGGCGGCGGATTTGCATGGGCAAAGCCGCACTCCATCAAGCTCGTATTGTAGCACCATTAATGACGCGTCGCACTGTAGAAATCATTGTTTCGCGTTGCATTTGACACAATAGACGCGTTTACTTTATGACGCTGGCAGAGTAAGTACATTAACCTCCATGCAACTAATAACGCTATTTTCACCGCTCATTTGTTCATTCAGAAGTCGCTTATGATCCGTTTCGTTTAGAACAAATATGTAACACTTTTTAAGTGCGGAAAACTCGACATCATCGCGCTATTCATAGTTAAAATGCTCGATTCGCTTAATCACGGGTTATTAAAACTAGCGTGTAGAAGCTGGTAAATGTAGAACCTTTTTTTTACTCTTATTTGAAAACAATTATTTATACACGCAGTCTGATTTATGGTGTCTTAGAATGACTTTATTATTATTGTTGTTGTTGAAAATATCGCTCACCGTTTTAGCGAATAAAATATCCTGTTAGTCAAACTAGACATTTACAAACTTAATCGCCCTTATGCAACATAATGGGTTGTTGCTAAAATAGCCAAATCATCTAAAATAACTGACACCATAAAATATGAATCACATGGTTTGGGGGGAAAAAAATAATGCAATGTTTTACTGTGTATAATTAAATGCGACTATAAGCGATTTAAGTCAGGCTTATTTAATTCCGTCGTCAGCGCATTAAACTCTCTGATGCTGATCATATCTAACCCACTGTTAACGAGACATTTCTCCTGGTCTGATAACATCATTTATCTAACTTCATGTGCAATTATTTAATGGAGCTGACTGTAAATTTGCTTTGATAATATTCTCATGAGCTATATTTAGGCTGCATGTAATATATACATGACATCTTTAATGTTTCATGTTGTGTGTTTTTTTCCTCCTCGCGGGTTGTTTTGTGAATTGAATCGGAGACAGAGATCATCTGTTTAAGTGCAGCGGTTATGTTTTATGGATCATGAGAATGGACGAGTGAAATATGACCGTGCTGGAATTTAAAAGGCTTCGACATTATTTAGACCTTCATCAAAACCATGAGAAAGGAGAAATGCGCCGTTTGAAATATGACTATGTCTTTACACTTTTTCCATTATTTATTTATTTATAGGCCTCCTACATAAAAAAAAAAGGTTAATTGTGGATTGTGTGTTTTGTGGTTATTATATACTATCTTACCATATCAATAAATTCGTTTGTAATGTAATTTTATCATATTTCCCACACCTCGTGTAATCCTGATGTGTGTCAGAAGCTCAGAAACGGGTCATCATCTTCTTCAGTTGTGTAGTTTATTCCTGAGTTCATCTTGTAATTGTAATGTTGTAAGTCAGCTGGACTGTGATGTAAATCTCCATCATGACAGTAAAACTGCTGCTGCTCTTCATTAAAATCACTGCAGTCTGTCAGAAAAACAGCGAAAACTATTTACCTTCCCGAGATTAATGCACTGAATTATTATTATTTGCCTTTATATTTTAGGTTTCTCCGTATTTTCCTCCGAAATCAATGCTTGATTATAATTACATAATATTCAGATCATGTGAAGTTTTTGTACATTCATTACTGTATTTTCTGAGTTTGTGAAGAGTGCTTTAGGATGTAAAATGACCTGATATAATCACGCTGTGTCAACAAATATTTTTACTGTATAATCTGTAATATAAGTATCAGACAAAGTTGAAAAATAAACAATAAACCCTAATCTAAACGAAACTCTAAGTGTAAAATTGCTTGAGTCAATACACTGTTGTGGTTGATAATACTAATAATAATAATAATAATAATAGAGTTTCTGGTTCTGTTGTATTCGCCACATTTGAGTTTTGTCTTCTCGCACAGGTTGTACATTGAAACATGATCTAAAGCTAATGAGCAGCAATCGCAGTGTTTGCATGTGGTTTTCGGACAGTATGTCAGTTTTCGAGAATTTTCCTAATTTTATAGTAGTCTTAAAACCACGTTTTCAAATCGACGAACATGTTAATTCATTAAAAAGAAAACCCCGTAACCTTCGTAGATTTGGTCCGAGACTGCATTCATTTACAGGAAAACAGCGCCATCTGCCGGTCACTGCTCCTCCATTACAGAAGACACACTGGCTCTTCTTCTTATCATAATAAAAAAAAAATCTCATTTTAGTCGTGTCAGACTCTACAGCACTGATTTGCTGGTACTGTCTAACTATACTCTGATTATGCTCCCTTAAACGGTTCTTATCTTACTCTAATAAAGTCTGCAATCTGTCTTTTCTGTGTCTGAGCATCTGTCAGGACTTTATTTCACTTTGTCTCTGGATCTTCACATCAACTCTACATTCCCCAAATAGTCCTCAATTACTATTTAATAATAAATGAAAATAGTGTAAGCAGTTTTATGAATTACACGGTTATCTCTGAGTTACTGCGGTTTTATTTTGAGGTTCAATGTGTTTTTAGTAAGAAGAGTGGTCAGGCTGTTCTTTTTATGCCCACTTGTGAAAAAAAGTAACATCTTTTTAATTATAATTACAGATTAATTACATATGAAATTATAATTATTGACGGTTCTTATTCATTTTTGTACACTCGCATGGTGGCATAGTGACATGAAATCCATCTTCTTAAATACACAACATTTCTTTAAAATATCAATAAAACATTATATATGTTGCATTTCTTAATTTGATTTGCTGCATTTGCTGTGTATATTTTTTAATAAAATAATAAGTGGGCTTATAAATTAATTTAATACATTAAAAATATTACATTATTACAAAATATACATTACCAAATCAATTTAAATAGAAAAAGTGGCCAAAATATATTTCCTAAAATGTTTCAAAATATATTTATGTGAATGTTTTCTACCCCTATAATATTTTTTGAAAATATATATTTTTATAAGGATTTAAATGTATATTTTCCCCTTCATATATTTCAATTAAAACAGTCACATTTGATGAAAAACTTCATTTGTTGTCTATAACACGTGTAAACGTATAACACATTTGAATAAAAATGAGCAAGCAACATACTTTACAAAGTAAAACAAACAAAATATGTATAAAAATAAACATTATTAAATCATTATAATCTAGTTTTGATCTCAAGCTGGCTTTTCCGTCCACATTTGCTTTTATCCTAAATGTAGGCTGAAATACATTTTGAAATATATGTATTTTGGCATATGACAGTTAAAACTAAATATATTTTCAATTTCAAAAATATATTTCATTGAGCTTCACTGTTTACAACATTTAAAACAAAAAGAAGGCAAGTATCGTAAAGAGTGTAAGTGTGAACAGAGGTGTGATGTGTATTCGTTTCGACTCGTTAAGAATTAATGCACGTCAGCTCCGACTCGATGACTCAAAGCAAACTAAACCCTTATTTACTTTCATGCATCACACAGACGCTGTTATCCTCAGTGACTTGTGCATGTTATCAGTGCATGCATTCTCTGGGAGTCCAACCCATGACTTCTACAGTTTGAGCTCCTGTAGAGCATGCATGCAAACCTCAAATGCAGTGTAAGTCACTTTGAATAAAAGCATCTACCCAATGCATCAATGGAAATATAAGCTGCAGGTCATATCAGTATCAGCTTGAGGATGTTCAATGAGCTCGTGTCATGGAGAGCTACTCTTTAATCACAGTTAAAGTTAAACTCTCTCCAGATCCCTTCACTAACTCTCTCTCTCAGATCGCTGGATGTTTGTCAGACGGTACAGTGATAAAGCTGAGCTCTTCAAAGCACAGTTGATTTACACACTAACAAACAAACAAACAAATAAATACGTTTATTTTCATTCAGTACCACGGTATATAACAGTTGATCAGCTGAATGCCTTTGAGCTGAGATTTTAAGTTATTTCAGTAATTTAACGTTCATTCTGGTCTCAGTTAACTCACATGACATGCAGCTAGTAAATAAACTTAGTATTTTCTGACTTTTTATTTATTATTTATATATACACACACACACACACACTTTTTGAACTTACTCAATTTTGATATTTTTTTTTAACAGTACTTAATATCTGATGTAATTTTGCTTCTCAATGTTTGAGTGTTTAGAAGAAAAAACAATGAGTGTATGATAGAATAGTCAATTAGAATAGTTATACGAGCCTAAAATTCAAGATATGAGGGAAAAAATTACTCATTTATATCAGATGTAGTTTAGCAAATATCTGCATGACCACAAAAGTGATTTTATACAACATTCAATAATTGAGTTCATATTGTGTAACATTTTAGACATTGTTCTGCTCAGATTAAGTTAAAGTGACGGCAGCATCTGTGATCAACACAGCAGTGATTCGTTACTGAATGAATCCACATTTTTGAACAAATCGAGCGAGTCATTGATTCAGTAACTCACTCAAGACTTGCTTCGTTTCTAAATGAATCAGTCGTTTGAACAAGTGCAATGAAAGATTCAGTGACTCACATCAAAATATTTATTTCTAAAGTAACTTTTTTGTAATGTCTATTCAATGGTTTCAGACAAAACTGAAGTGGTTAATTAGATTAATCTACACGAGTTTGAATCAGATTCATTCATCTGCAGCTTTATCAATGATGAGATCCTGTCAGCGTCGTCTGAACAGCAAAAGAAGCTTCATAACTCTATTACAGTACTTTATGTTGTGATTAACAGATGACAAAACAAAAAACATGTCAGATAACAGTCAGTTTATTTTACATTTTTACAAGTGAACATCCACACCTTTTATAATTCCAGCAATTTCTTAGTGAACATTGTTTAAAGTAAATAAATCCAATACACCAATCCCCACCACCAGAACAAATATTTGAGCTCATATACAGTGTTTAAACTATACTACTGCTGGTAGAAATATAAAGATGTGGGAAACGAGGTTTCTGTCACTGGCGTTTGGATCGGCCGTCAGGACTGTATTTCACCAGAAGACCCAGAGACGTGAGACCAAACAGGAACGTCTGAGCGAACCACAGCAAACGCATGGACGTGCTGTCAATGCCTTTATCACTGCAGACACAAACACCAACTGATCAACACAGTCCTGCATTTGATTAGACAGAAACAAGTTTGTCTCAGTCTTATATTCTTATTCATTTACAGCGCCCTCCATTAATATTGGCACCCTTGATAAATAAGAGTAAAGGCAGCTGTGAAGATAAATCTGTGTCATTTATCTTTTCAATTCATTCAAAAAATTCTAACCTTTCATTGAAGTAAATCAATTGAAAGTGGGAGAAAATCTCATTATGAAATAAATGATCCAACGCATGATGGCCACAATTATTGGCGCCCCTAGAAATTCTTTTGAGTAAAAATATCTCTTAAGTACAGGTGCATCTCAAAAAAAATTAGAATATCATGAAAGTTCATTTTTTTAGTGTAACATTTCAAAAAGTGAAACTTTCATATATTCTAGATTCATTACGTGTAAAGCAAAACATTTCAAAAGTTTTATTTTTATTTTTTTAATTTTGATGATTAGAGCTTACAGCTCATGAAAGTCAAAAATCCAGCATCTCAAAATATTGGAATATTTACATTTGAGTTTGAATAAATGACCATCTCTACAGTATAAATTCTGGGTATCTCTTGTTCTTTGAAACCACAATAATGGGGAAGACTGCTGACTTGGCAATGATCCAGAAGACAATCACTGACACCCTCCACAAAGAGGGTAAGTCACAGAAGGTCATTACTGAAAGGTGTGGCTGTTCACAGAGTGCTGTATCAAAGCATATTAAATGCAAAGTTGACTGGAAGGAAAAAATTGGATAGGAAAAGGTGCACAAGCAACAGGGATTCAAACACTTGTGAGAGCTTCACAAGGAGAGAACTGAAGCTGGAGTCAGTGCATCAAGAGTCACCACGCTCAGACGTCTTCAGGAAAAGGGCTACCAAGCCACTTCTGAACCAGAGACAACGTCAGAAGCGTCTTACCTGGGCTGTGGAGAAAAAGAACTGGACTGTTGCGCAATGCTCCAAAATTTAGAATCTTGTTTGGAAATCAAGGTCTGGAGGAAGAGTGGAGAGGCACAGAATCCAAGCTGCTTGAAGTCCAGTGTGAAGTTTCTGAAGTCAGAGATGACTTGGGTGCCGTGACGCCTGCTGGTGTTGGTTTATTGTGTTTTATCAAGTCCAAACTCAATGCAGCCGTCTACCAGGAGATTTTGGAGCACTTTATGCTTCCATCTGTTGAGAAGCTTTATGGAGATGCTGACTTCCTTTTCCAGCAGGACTTTAGCACCTGCATACAGTGACAAAACCACTTCCAAGTGCTTTGCTGACCATGATATTGTCGGCAGCCATGTCACCCTGTAGCCCAAGACTGGTCACTCACTGAAGCTAAGCAGGGCTGAGCTGGTCAGTACCTGGATGGGAGACTCCTGGAAAACTAGGTTGCTGTTGGAAGAGGTGCTAGTGAGGCCAGCAGGGGGTGCTCACCCTGTGGTCTGTGTGGGTCCTAGAGCCCCAGGATAGTGATGGGGACACTATACTGTAAAAAGCACCGTCCTTCGGATGAGACGTTAAACCGAGGTCCTGACTCTCTGTGGTCATTAAAAATCCCAGGATGTCTTTCGAAAAGAGCAGAGGTGTGACCTCGGCATCCTGGCCAAATTTGCCCATTGGCCTCTGACCATCATGGCCTCCTAACCGTCCCCATATCTGCTGACTGGCTTCATCACTGTCTCCTCTCCACCAGTAAGCTGGTGTGTGGTGGGCGTTCTGGCACACTATGGCTGCCGTCGCATCATCCAGGTGGATGCTGCACACTGGTGGTGGATAAGGAGACCCCTCGCCACTGATGCTGGAGTATATGAAGGTTTCACTTTTTGAAATAAGTTACAGTAAAAAAATAAAAATAAAAAATTTCCACGATATTCAAACTTTTTGAGATGCACCTGTATATTTCCATTCATATTTACTTTTCCCCTGGATATCTTGTTCAGATAAATGGCATCATGGATTCTATCAAATAAAAACAGGTAAAAATATCAAAACCTGACTGCCTCTAATAATAGGCCATGTTTGGATCTTCTATGAGGACAATAATCCAAAAACAAACATCAAAATCAACTCAAATATTGGTCACTGGGCACAAAATGAAGCTTCTGCCATGGCTGACCCTGTCCTCTGACCTGAACCCTACAGAAAATGAGTGAAGTGATCCGAAGAGAAGAAGCTGTGAATCTGAAGGATCTGGAGTGATTCTGGATGAAGGAATGGTCTCTGGTCCCAGACTCTTCAGGCATTACAGGAGAAAACTCAGAGCTGTTATCTTGGGAAAGGGACGTTACAATAATTGGATGCCAATAATTGTGACCAATGTGAACTAGAGTAAGCATTTATTTCATAATGAGATTTTCTCCACATTTTCAATTGTTTTACTTTAATGATAGGTTAGAATTTTGTGAATTTTTTGAATGAAAGATTAAAAAGGTAAACAATGCAGATTTATTTTCACCGCCACCTTTGCTCATATTTACCAAGGGTGCCAATATTGGTGGAGGGCGCTGTATTTATTCTTCTCATTTACACAGAAAAATGTATGTTCTTCTCAAAGTATAAAGTTAAAGTCCTGTACAGTGTACCCCAGTGATATTTTAGTATCATTAAGATACAATTTTATTAATATTTTGAATAAGTTTGTTTCGTTTTCATTTTACTTCTAATTGTTAGTAATTTTGCTGTGTTTTTCTTATATACATAATAGTTTTTTATTAATTTTTATTTTAGATTTATTTATTTTAGCACATCAAATTAAAATAAATGAAAATAAATATTACCTTGGCAACTAGCAGAAATAAAATAAGTTTTATATATTTTGTTATAACATTTTATTCAATAACAAAAATGGTTTTAATTGTATGGTATTAATTTTAGTTAACTATAATAACACTGGTATATGCTGAATATTATGTTATCTACCAATTGTGTGTACATGTCTCACTGGAAATGTAAAATCAGATCGAGAGCATTGCAATGTAGCATACAAAATTCTTTTCGGCAATTGTAGCAAACAAGTAACAGTAATTTATCCCATACCTTCAGTAAATTCACATAATGCACACAGTATATCAGTCACAGCAGTGTTTGTAAATCTGACGGTCTGTACTGCCACCGTGTGGTGGAAAAGATGAAAAACACATACCTGCAGATCTTCAGCGCAAGCAGAGCCTCGCAGACATGGATGGCCAACATCAGAAACCATCTGAAACAGAGACGGCAGTAACAAACATCAGCATCAGCTCTGAACTCAGTGTATGACTGACGGCGCTCACTCACCCGTAATACAGCACGGGATGAACATAGTCCATGAAACGCTCGGCCAGAGCCCCGAGAGGACCCAGAATGCCATATGGGATGTACTGAGGCCAAAACGCCGTCCACTGGAAACCAATGAAACACAATCACTGCAGAACCACAGCTAAGGTACTCGGAGGGGTTGCTAGGGAGTTCCTATGCGGCTGCTAAGATCGCTGGATATTTTTTTGTTTTAATGGTTAAAGTTCATTGTCATTAATCAGAAAGCAAGTCTATTTCATTGAAATCAAGAAACTTTTTAAAAGCAATTTATTAAAAGTTCAACAAAAATAGCATTTTTAGGGCCCTATTAAATACATTTTATTTATTTCTCAAATTAAGAAGTAAATAAATATAAAAAAGTAATATTTCTTTTTTAAATAAAATAAATTAATTAGAGATGTTTTTGATTACTAATATTTAATGAATACATTATAATACAATCCAGAAAATTAATGAAAAACAGAATTTGTAAAAAAAAAAAAAAAAAATTTCATAGGGCCTTAAAATTATTTTTCTTTACCTTTTAATAAACTTCTGTTTAATATTGTAAGTTGCATGTTTTTAATTAATTAAACATGCTTTTTGATTAATAACATTTTATTTAATTGTTAAAAAAAAACTAATCCAGAAAACATGTTTTGCATAACTGATTTGTTTTGTGATAAAGACCCGGGGAACCTGCAGCATTTTTATCAGGGTTTCTGCAGATGTCATTAAATCTAATTTAATGCCTTTTCAATGCCATTTTTACATTTGTTTAATTCTATACACAGCCTATATATGTATATCACACACACTCCCGGTCAAAGGTTTTTAATGTTGAAAAGTATCTTCTGCTCACTAAGGCTGCAGTAATAGTAATATTGAGGAATATTATTTCAATTTAAAACGGCTGTTTTCTATGTGAATATGTGTTAAACTGTAATTTATTTCTGTGATGCAGCTGTATTTTCAGCATCATTACTGCAGTCTTCAGTGTCACATGATCTTCAGAAATCATAATAATATGCTGATCTGCTGCTCTGTTATGATCAGTTATTATTGGTGCTCAATTATTAATAATGGTTCTTATCAATTTTGAAAAAAAAATATAAATCTGCTTCGTATTTTTGTGGAAAATGTAATACATTTTACTTTGATAATAATAAAATCAAATCTGATGAATAGAAAGTTCAAAAGAACAGCATTTATTTGAAAAAAAAAATAATTTGTAACTTTATGAATGTTACTGCCACTTTTAAACATAATTTGCCTTTGTTGAATAAAAGATATATATCTATAGTACTTTTGAATGGTAATGCTGCATATTATGGTTTCCACAAAAAAATATGACAACTGGAGTAATGATGCTGAAAATTCAGCTTTCAATCACAAGAATAAACTATATTAATGTTGTCTTTTTGATCACATAAATGCAGCTTTGGTACACATAAGAGACTTCTTTTAAAAACATTCAAAAATCTTAATGATCCCATACTTTTGACCGTTTATATGTTTTAATTAAAGTAGGCTATTCATTCAATTCGACACTGATGATAATCTTGGTTATTTGAGAAAATCTACATAAATTTAAAAAAAAACTATCACTCTGAACTAAATTAGAAATGCATCAGCAGACAGCTTAAAACATCAAAATACATATTCAGATATTTCAAAATTGATTTAACAAAGCACCAATAGATATTGAATGCTATACATACTGAAAAATCAGCCTATGACTAGGAAAAAACTTAGTTTTTTTATTTTGTAATAATTTGTAATATAAAAATATGATAATGTAATGTAATGATACTTCGGTGTAAACCACCAGTAGGTGGAGGAAAGTGACTGTTTTAATGAGTGAGCATTTGAGTCATTAGTTCAACCGATTCATTAAAGAATGAAGACTCAATAAAAAACACTGAATCATTCAGTTATGAAACACCGCCATGTAAGTCATTTAATGTTAAGTACTGATTTATTGAATGAATAAAACCGATGTTAAATCTGCAGTCGTGCTGAGGTTCGGAAAACAGCGCTCTTGTTACTTAACTAGGCTATATCATGTTATAAATGTAAAAACTCAATTTTTATCTCAGTATGTTTTATGAGTTTCTTTGTGCTGTTGTGCTCATTTCTTTTGATTTTCTCCACGACATTATAACTTTTACTCCCACCATGTACATATTTTGCGACAGCAAATTAAAAAGTTATTAATTAAGAAGGCTGCTGTATATTCAAAATAAAATGGTTATATTTTTCTTCAGAACCATCTAAAACCTTGTAATGCCTTTTAAAACCTTTAATGCAATTTTAAGGACTTAATTTTCGCAAAATCCATTTAATGAATTTCAATGCCTCGTGGAAACCCTGTTTATCTATAATCTTAACATTGACGAAGCATAGGTAACATTAAATAGGCAATACAAATTCATTTTCACAAATACCACGGTAAAATTAAAAGATGCAAATAATATAATAAAATAATGTATGTCTAAAATAATTTGAAATAAATATTTTAATTAAAATTTTTAATTAAGAAACAGCCTTTTTCTTCGCTGCCGCGTAGACACGCCTCAAAAATAGAGCTCTCGCGCTTTCCGCGCCTCTACATTTGAATGAATTTGAGCGCGCAAAAGAGGCGCCTAAATGAGTCTGTAAATATATTACAGATTGGTGGTTTAATTGAGTCTAATGGGCTTCAGCTGAAGTTTGAATAGTTTTGGCTCATTTGAACGTTCCGTCATTAGAAGTCTGTGGGGACTTTTTTCTCCCTTATTATTAATCTTCATTTATATGAAAACCGTCTGACAAATCAGAAAAATAAAGCAAACTCTGGGCCGAGTTTGGTTGGAAGTAAGTTAGTTTTAAAGCTAGGAGAAGTTAGAATCAACATATTTGGTAACTTAAACAATAATAATAATAGCTAGTCTAAGAGAAGTCAAATGGCTTTTCTGACAGTCATACCAAACATTAATATGGAAAGTCGCATAGTTTCTGAACTTCTCCTCAGGAGCTTCATTCTGAATAACGTTAACGTACCGTTAGTTCATTAAAGTTTCAACTTACCGTGTGAAGACACACATAAATTGTCACGACCACCACGCAGAACGGACTGGTTCTCTTGAAATACGAGCAACCGTCACTTTTGGCCATGATGAGTAATCAATCACTAACTAGTTAATTAACTAAACTACTGTAAACCGCACTGCTCTCTTCTCCTCTAATGACTCTCTCGGTCAGCCCGCCAATCAGTCCGTCACCATGGAGACCGCTCAGCACCGGAAATTACTGACCGCTGCTCAACATAACGGTCACTCATTTAAAAGTCACAAAATAAAAGTCACGCATTTTAAAGCTAAAAATGTCTGAGATTATTCAAAACTCAAAACACGCAGAGTTGCATTTATTTACAAGCAACATATTAAAGCCAGTAAATCTCTTAAGCTGAAGGTAATTCATCGACTCTCTGTGATCATGGCACATTATCGGATTTAAAAACGGCTGATTTGTCCCTATGGTGAGGGAAAATGATTGCTAAAATTTAGTCAGACGACAAGAATCAGACTTAAAACAAGACGAACCCTGCTGAGTGTTTAAGATGGTTAACGCTGATCATAAAACACAATAAAAAATGGATCTGCCATAAAGTCATTGTAATAATTTGCAAAGCTAGTTAAGGAGCAATTATTAATGCAAAACAATATTTTTAAAGTACCTTGTTTTGAGTACCTCGTTGTGCACGGATATAGTAATTATTTGGTTCTATAAAGTATTTTAAAGTACCATGGTATCAGACTCTCATTCTGACGGCACCCATTCACTGCAGAGCATCCATCGCTGAGACACTGATGCAGAGACACATTTCTACAAACCTGATGAAGAAACAAACACATCCTGATCTCAGATGAACTGAGGATGAGCAGATTTCCAGCTAATTTTCATTTTGGGGTGAACTATTTCTGTAATGTTCATTATCATAATATTTAAGCAATATTGCCGTCACAGTCATGTGTTTCACCATACCATCTCAATATTTCTGCAACGAGACAACTTCACACCACGTTTATGTGTCAGTGCGGGTAAACAATAAGCTAAATAACACCAGGGTTTCTTTTCCTCATAACAAGGATCGTCTGAAGCAGAACTGAGTGTAATTACAGTGAAAATAAGCAGAATGTTTCCCGATTAAATCAATTTCATGCTGTTTATTTGAACAGCATCATATTAAACTTCAGTGTTTCCTGTGGCTGAACGGCTCATTAAACTACATTGTTCCCATTTATGTTAATGTATTCACCATAGACCAACAATTTACCATGTTATGACAAAGCTGCAAGAATAGCACTTTATATATCAGTGCTTCTCAGCCGGGGGTCTGGGGTCCATTAGGGGGACTCAAGATGGCTTAAAATGATTTAAAATAAGACAAAACAAGCATTAAAATAGCAAATCTTTCTCATTTTCACTCACCCCCTCAACTCTTTTTGTCAAGTGTGTGTTTTTTAGACCCGGAAAACCCAAGTAAATTAAATAAAATCTTAACATGAATATACTTTTACAATGAATATGCATTTTCTATAAATGCATTTTTCACAAATAATTACAAAAAAACAAGTAACACACAGAATTTAAACTTAAAAAGAAAGATTAAAACAGTTTTCTTATAAAACGTTCTCCAATATGAAATATATTTTTGAATTTAGTAAGAAAATAGAAACATTTTTTTAATTTCATGAGAAAATAGATACATTTTCATAGCTCAGACTTTTTTAATTTTGTGAGAAAATAAATTTGAATTGCCCATTATGTTTATATATATATATATATATATATATATATATATATATATATATATATATAAACATAGTAGCACAAAACATATATTTTAAAATGAAATGTATTCTTGTGAAGCAAACCAAAATTTTCAGCAGCTGAATTTTTTTTCTTGTAATCATCGTTTCATTTACAACTTAAAAATCTTTCTTTTATTTTACAGTAGTTTGGGTAGAAATTGTGAGTAAAAAACAACAACCCTCAAACAACTGGAAAACTCATGCAACTTTTGAATATTTTTATGGACAATGAGGAAGCCTTGGTGTCAAAATGTTTGAGCGATTATATAGATATTGCATTAATATAGATATTTGCATAGTTTATGCTCAGCAAACCAGATGTGCACAAAATCACGCCAACACTTATCTTATAATTTACTCAGAAAACCAAAGAACACAAATTGTTTCTTATCTGCTGTTTGGTGGATTTTGTAACTGGCTGAATCCATTCGATTAATCATTTTATGGCTATTCCAGACGTGCTTTGTGTTGTCAAACAGTGCAAGCACTTTATTCTTATGGTCTTAAAGACAGCTAAGAGCAGCAGCTCTATTTAACAGCAGCGTGGGGAGCAATTTAATGAAGATGCCAGAGAGAAAATTACAGATCAGCGTGGCTGAACCGCAGAGGATTTGCCAGCAGCTGCAATAACATTGGCGTCTGATGCCTGGCTCATCTCAACAATTTGCTGTAGCGAGCGTTTGTCTCTGTGGGAATAGCCTCTGACATCGAGAGGCTCTGTAAAGCCGGTCCACTAAGATATAAAGAGATCCCAGGCACCAGACACCGGAAATTTTACAGCGATACCCCTGGAGAGGGTCGTGATGGAGGCCCTGTTATTGGTTTCTGTTTAGGCATGTTGCATCCCAGATCCCGTCCAGCGCGCGACAGGCAAAACACAAGCAGGTAGAGAGTAAACAGATATGACATTCTGAGAAAAAGACTCTGAAAACACGGGCTGATGTCACCGGAGTCCAAACAGAGGCTATTGATCTGTGCAGGAATCAGCAATCGGTCCATCTGGCAACATGCATTGCATTGTTTACATCTCTTCTTATTTATTATTATAAATATGAATATAAATTCTGTTAGTGCAGATTGTAATTAAATCATATACAGTTTGAAAACTATAATGCAAAATGCAGTGCTCTGTTTCTACTTGACTAATCAAATGAGTGCCATTGTACAGATTTTCTGATTTTCTTCCAACTTTTAACTGAAGACAAACATAAATAGTGATGAAAGCCCAAATATGAAATATCATGGACGTATATTTACTGAGTAATCCACTATTTTGTAGAGAAGTGTTAAAATGGGATTTGAAGCCAAATTACAGGAGGGAGAAAATGAGTTTAGAAAGATGGCAGCATCTTAATGTTATCTTTACACAGAGATTGGTAGGTCTGTTAGTAAAATCTGTTGATCTTTGTTGCATTATGTGCCAGTTGTGACAGTTCATAAAATGGGAAAAAAGCACTTTTTGTGTGTTTTTCCTTAAAATGCGCATGCCTGTAACTCAAGACGTATTAAATATATCTTAATAACCTTTTAGTTATTAAGAAACTAAACGTTTCTTAACAAACTTTTCTTTCGGTATTTAAATTTTTAACAAGCTTTTCTTTTGGTATTTAAATTTTATAAGGCCCTATATGGTTAAGTTCCAGAGATATTGGGATTTCAATTTGGCTCCATGAATTAAAAAAAAAAAAAAAAAAAAAAAAAAAAAACACTTCAAGTTTTTTTCCAGTGTTTGCAAGCCTGCAGTTTAAGAAGTATTAAAGATATCTTCATATACTTTTACATTTTGGCTCTTAACAAAAGTTTCTTGTGATATCTTATTTTTAAAGGCCCTATATGTTTCAGTTCCAGAGATATTGGGATTTCAATTTGGCTCCATGAATTAAAAAAAAAAAAAAAAAAAACTTTTTTCCCCAAAGTTTGCATGCCTGTAACTCAAGAAGTATTAAAGATATCTTAAATTTTCTTTTAGATTTTAGTTCTTAGCAAACTAGTCTTTTGGTATTTTACTTTTTAAGGCCCTAAATGGTTCAATTCCAGAGATATTGGGATCTAAATATGGCTCCAGTAGTAAACAGTTAAATCGTACACATGCAGTAATCAAAAGTCACTCTGCATTCAGCTGATACTTTTTTTTATTATTATTTAAAAAAACAAATAATGTATTTTGTTTCCCTGCATCAAAACAATTGCATATAACATGCATAGAATGAGTCAGAGTGGGTAAGATTCGCTTTTTCCAAAACATCTGAACATGATTTTAGATCTTGGTTCTTAACAAACTTTTCTTGTGGTATGGTGATTTTTAAGACCTGATATTGTTCAGCCCAGAGATACGGAGATCTCAATGCAGCGCCACGTCTAAATTGTTGAATTACTCATGCTTAGTATTACCAATAACAAAAGCCATTTTTTAATTTAGAGATAAAACCAAAGCATTTTCTCTGCTCCGTATATGTTGTAATAACTGTACATTCCCATAGATCAGCGGAGCTGATAACTTATGATTTAACATACTGCTTTCCATAGAGAGCGAGTAACTCTGGGGAGCTTCACTTCACGCAGATTCAAAAGATTTACTGCTCATATTCCCTTCAGACCCCTGAGCTTTACTAAACCCTCATGTACAGTACAATGTAAATAAATCTTGCACTCCATCTTAATGGAATCAAATCGTCTCCGCCCCGTATTGAATAAGAAATGCTGTACAGTAGAGTTTGCAGACAGAGATTCAGTGCTGGGGTTCACCTTTAGTGAGCAGATCTTTGATCAAGCTGACAGAGGGAAGACCAGGACGCTTTCAAGGGCAGAGTCACATCTTTGCCTTCAAAGCACCTAAATGCAAATATTATCTGCAGTAAGTACAGTAAAGCGTTGAGAAGAAAGACTGACCTTCCCTCAGGCCTCCTGCTTTTCCTTTGTGCTGATCTGAGCGTTTTCAATTCAATCTGGAGCTTTAATATTCTTTGCTAAACTACTCAGTTTAGGGTAAGGGAATCATTTTTATTATAGAATCCACAAAAGACCTGACAGTGATATCATTTTTTGTTCAGCGAGAAAAATCTCAGACTTTTTGAATTTAGTGAGAAAATTCAAAAATTCAATTCAAATTTTATTTTATTTTTTTTTAATTTGTGAGAAAACAAAAACTAGTGAAAAAAGCTATTTTTAATTTTGTGAGTAAATTGGTGCAGTTTTTAAAATTAGTGAAACAAAAGCAACTTTTGATTTTAGTGAGAAAATATAAGCAATTTTTTAAATTAGTGAGAACAAATCTGTTTTTGAATTTGGTGGTAAAAATAAGCAATTTTGAATTTAGTCAGAAAATAGTAGCAATACTTTAACTTGGTGAAAAAATAGAAATAGTTTTTGAATGTAGTGAGAAAATTTTACTTGGGAAGAAAAATCTATTTTTGAATGTATTGAGAAAAAAGAAGCAATTTTAGAATTTAGTCAGAAAATAGAAGCAATTTTTACATATTCGTTGATTAATGTATATGTGCATCAACAAGGACAAACAGCATCGGTTGTTGCATGCCTCATCATTATTTACAGTGACACTGAATTGAAGAGCACAGCATGAACAATCTGCTAAACATTTCCTTTTGCATTCTACAGAGAAAAAAGTCATACAAGTTTGGAACAAAATATACAGAAACTGCCAAAATGAATGAGATTGGAGGAAAGAAACAACAAACTGTCATATGATTCATAAAATTTCAATCAAAGAGCACCTGAGCCTTTTTGACAAAAACCAGATGCAGTGAAAATACATTTTTCACACCAATTATGGCTCACGTTGGAGTGTATGAACACAATCATACATACAGTATATCTGAAGCATCACAGAAAATGAAAGATGAGGCTTAATGTAACTCGTAATGAACCTCATTATGTGCTGTATTCATTTCACATGCACATGTGCTGCTGTCCATTAAAGCTGCAGGCCTGTATATTATAAACACATTATGTTCACTTTCTTGCCTTCAAAGCCCAGCGGCTGTAGAGGCTTATTTTGTGTTCTGCACGTTATGTGCAGATAGAGCTTTTGTACCTGTTGTTATGTGCTGGTCTGTTTTGTTCATGCTTTCCACAAACATCAGTGTACTCTCTGTTTAAGGCCACAGACACATTGTGAAGTTTCAAGAGCGAACTGCATTTAAATAGGGAAGCGAATCACTATTTTTGACTAAAGTTATATTACAGTGACCAAAGACTCGTTGGCTGTGTCCAAAATGACATACTTCTCTACTATGTAGTAAGCAAAAGACACAATGCGAATAGAGTGGTATGAATAGTATGTATGCACTTTTGGACGCAGCCATTGTGGTAAGATATGCTGCGTTTTCTTTATGCTTGCACTCTTTAAAAGTGTTGCCATGTGGACTTATTATAAGCGAGATAATGTGAATGTGGATTAATAGGGATGCTGTGTCTGCGGCGCTGATCTCAGCAGGAGCTCTGGAGCTGAAGGAAGGAAGGTATTTTCCCAAGGGTTCCCAGTGAGGTCACATAAGGTGGAGTGAACCAAGCCACACATGGAGAATGTGTCTCTGTCCGCTTCTTTCACTGCAGCATGGGCTGGAACGAAAGATGGATTTGCAGTTTGACCTCATGAGAGTCATTTCTTTGTCCTCAATCAAAGGAATAGTTCAGCCATAAAATGAAAATGAAAACCCTCGTGGCTATCCAAGATTAGGATGAGTTTGTTTCTATATCAGATTTGGAGAAATGATAGATGTGAATAGATGTGCAGTCGTTGGTGTAGAGGGAGAAGAGCAGTGGTGAGAGGACACAGCCCTGGGGGGCACCAGTGCTGATCGTATGCGTGCTAGATGAGAATTTACCAAGCTTTACTAGCTGCTGCCTGTCTGTCTGAAGCTGGTGAGCCACTGACAGACGGAGGTGGGGACGGAGAGCTGAGTTAGTTTGGGCAGGAGGAGTGATGGGATGATGGCGTTAAAGGCAGAGCTGAAGTCTACAAACAGGATCCTCACAGAAGTCCCTGGTCTGTCGAGATGTTGCAGAACATAATGCAGTCCCATGTTGACTGCATCGTCCACAGACCTGTTTGCTCTGTAGGCAAACTGAAGAGGATCCAGCAAGGTCCAGTAATGTCCTTCAGGTGGGCCAGCACCAGTTTTTCAAATGACTTCATGGCCACAGACGTTAGAGCCACAGTTTGTAGTCATTTAGTCCTGTAATTTTGGATTTCTTTGGGATGGGGATGATGGTGGAGCGTTTGAAGCATGAAGAGACTTTGCACAGCTCCAGTAATCTGTTGAAGATCTGTGTGAAGATGGGGGTCAGCTGGTCAGCACAGGATTTCAGACAGACTGATGTAACACAATCTGGGCCTGGTGCCTTCTTTCTGTTCTGCTTCCGGAAGACGTGCATCATCTGGAGGTGTTAATGGTTGTGTGGAGAGGTGTTCGGGGCGGGTGTGGGGTGTTTTTTCAAACCTGCTGTAGAACTCATTCAGATCGTCTAGTTGTTGATTCTCCACAGTGCTGGGGATGGTGTCTTGTAGTTGGTGATGTCTTTCAGAACTTTCCACACTGATGCTGAGTCACTGGATGTGAACTGAACCCTTAGTTTTAATAAAGATAATAACGCTTCCTCCAGTGAAAAAGTGTTCTGGTCTGAATCAGGAGAGAAATCTTAGTAGCCTAAACAGCTCTAAACAAACATGTGGCTGGATTTTAATGTGAGAGACAACAGCAGATGCACTTTTTCACTGGAGGAAGAGTTATTGATAATGGACTTTTTTATGGACTAATGGTTATTTTCGACTAAAGCACTGGTTTAAAGTTAAAAACGTCTTAATGCTGGATTTGTTTCAGCTTTTGTCTTCTCCAGATGTTAACTGATGGACTGGAGTGCTGTGGATTATTGTGATGTTTTTATCAGACTCTCATTCTGACGGCACCCATTCACTGCAGAGCATCCATTGCTGAGACACTGATGCAGAGACACATTTCTACAAACCTGATGAAGAAACACACTCCTCCTGATCTCAGATGAACTGAGCGTGAGCGTATATTTCTGGCTGAACTATTCCTATATGTAAGAGGTTAAAAGATGAAACTCATAGAGTCTGTTGCTGCAGGAATATTAACTTAGTAGTTGCAGAATGAAAATTTATTTCTCAGGGGAAAAAAACTTTTAATGTTAAAAAAAAATAGAGAGTACAGTTGACAGGAAACTGCTTTATTGCTTTTTCTTGATAGTTACACCTCTTGACATTTTTAATAAGTCATAAATCAACTTTTATATAATCAATTTTTTTAAAAACTTCTTTTCAAGCATCATTATTTGCAAAAAAGTAGCCAGTATGTACAGTACAGTAAGTCTTCATTTAGATGTGTGTGTGTGTGTGTGTGCGAGAGAGAGAGAGAGAGAGAGAGTGTGTGTGTGTGTGTGTGTGCGAGAGAGAGAGAGAGAGAGAGAGAGAGAGAGTGTGTGTGTGTGTGCGAGAGAGAGAGAGAGAGAGAGAGAGTGTGTGTGTGTGTGTGTGTGTGTGTGTGCGAGAGAGAGAGAGAGAGAGAGAGAGAGAGTGTGTATGTGTGTGTGTGTGTGCGAGAGAGAGAGAGAGTGTATGTGTGCGTGTGTGTGTGTGTGTGTGTGTGTGTGTGTGCCAGAGAGAGAGAGAGTGTGTGTGTGTGTGTGTGTGTGAGAGAGAGAGAGAGAGAGAGAGAGAGAGAGAGAGAGTGAGACACACACACTCACACACATTCGGCCCACACACATTATAAACACAGAAAAAGACAAGTACATCACCCATTGGACAAACACCATTAAGAACCAGCACAAACTGGAATGTTATTCGGCCCTAAATCGAGAATACACTGTTGCGATCTACCTGAGCGCCGTGAGTGATGTGAGACTCAGGAAAACACTGACGATGTACAGACTCAGTGAACACAGTCTGGCCGTAGAGACGGGCCGGCACACACACACACACACACACACACACACACACACACACACACTCAGTGAACACAGTCTGGCCGTAGAGACGGGCCGGCGCAGACAGACCTGGCTCTCTCGTGAGGACAGACTCGCACTGCATCCTGGGAGTGACGGAGATGGAGCTGCACTTCCTCACAGAATGCACAAAATATAAAGACATCAGAGACCACTACTACCCCAAAATTAATAAAATATTCCCCCAATTTAACACCTGTAATCCAACTCAGAAACTCCGTTTCATTCTCGGCGAAGAAGCCAAATGTTGTAATATAGCTGCAAGATTTGTAGCATCTTGTCATCTCCTGAGGGACGGCCAGAGAGAAACACACAGCCAATAAACACACACTCACACACACACACACACACACACACACACACACACACACACACACACACACACACACACACACACACAGTCAGAGAGAAACACACAGCCAATAAACACAGTCACAGCCCAAACACACACACACACACACACACACACACAGTCAGAGAGAAACACACAGCCAATAAACACACACACACACACACACACACACACACACACACACACACACACACACACACACACACACACCACACACACACACACACACACACACACAGTCAGAGAGAAACACCAGCCAATAAACACTCACAGCCCAAACACACACACACACACACACACACACACACACACACACACACACACACACACACACACACACACACACACACACACACACACACACAGTCAGAGAGAAACACACAGCCAATAAACACACTCACACACACACACACACACACACACACACACACACACACACACACACACACACACACACACACAACACACACACACACACACACACAGTCAGAGAGAAACACACAGCCAATAAACACACACACACACACACACACACACACACACACACAGTCAGAGAGAAACACACAGCCAATAACACAATCACAGCCCAAACACACACACACACACACACACACACACACACACACACACACACACACACACACACACACACACACACACACACACACACACAGTCAGAGAGAAACACACAGCCAATAAACACACACTCACAGCCCAAACACACACATCTATATAATGTATACAATGTTCAAATTTTCTAAGTTCAGTTGTTACATGATTTCTGTAGTACAGTCCTTTATTTATTATTATAATTCTTCATTTATTTTACTAATATTATTTTATTAATACTATTCTTTTATTTATTTATTTATTTTTTTTTTGCTATATGTAGCCATGTGTTTATATAATATTGTCTTTTTATATTATTTTCTCTAGGCTTTACTAAATGTTCAGATATTCTAAATCTTTTTCTCTGTTGTTCTAATGCTTTGGCAATACAAAATATATGTTTTTGTCATGCCAATAAAGCTTTCTGAATTGAATTGAATGAGTGTGTGTGTGTGTGTGTGTGTGTGTGGCGAGAGAGAGAGAGAGAGAGAGAGAGAGAGAGGTGTGTGTGTTGTGTGTGTGTGTGTGTGTGCGCGTCAGCATAAGGACACTGTAAGTGGACGAGGAGCAGCAGAAGTTTAGTCTGAGTGTTGGGTTTGCAGTAGTTAAGATTCAGCCCAAAGTAAACTCCAGTATACTGCATGAACTCTGCTTACCGGTGTCAGCATCATAATGGATGTAATAGATTCAGTGTTTCGCTGTGGCGGCTCGACCCTGGTGCTGTTCCTGAGTCAGATTCTCCAGGCGTTCACAGGTCAATGATGGATGGTGCAAACATGAGCCTCAATGTGAAGGCCGACTCTGGTTGGATCTGTTTTGGACAAAACTTAGACTTTCCTCTTCTAGTGTTTCATCTTCGAGTTTGGAAATACTGTTGATGTTGTCTAATACTGTTGAAGCGCTCTTGTCTAAACTGAATCAATATAATAAATGCATGGAGAGAAAGAAAATTCATATTCAGTAATATTACTGATGTAACTGCACTTAAAACGGGAACTTCACATTAACACTATTACTGAACTGAACTGAATCAACATTAAATTGAATTGATCTGAATAATGGCACTGTTGTCTTCTGTAGAGCTGCTTTACAACTGAAACTGAATTTATTTCATAATTCATTAATTTTACAACATTACCATCGTCATATTCCTGCTTTATTAATGTGAAACTGCTTTGAAACTATCTGTATTGTATAAAGCACTTCATAAAAATGACTTGACTTAAAGGTGAATATTACTACAATGAATTTTTTTTTAAACTTTCTACTTAATTTATTTAAATATTTAAATCCTGTTACTTTCTTAAGGCCCTTACGCACTGAGCGAGATGTGATAACGTGAAGCGACTCACCGAAGAATGGTGCTTTCACACTAAACGCGAAATTATTGGTGGTCTTCGGCTAATTCACACCTGCACGGCAGCGTCAAAGGTTTCTATTTACAACACGTTTTTGCAGCAATTGCAGCCATGTATGTTGATATCTTGAATGCAATGGCCAATCAGAGGCATTTAAGTTCACTCTGCACTGCAAGCTCGCAAATATACTGGATTTTTGAGAGATTGCGATGAGCAAAGAGGAGTGACAGCTTTTAGTGATTATGAAGGGAGTGCTCTGTGTGCTTTCTAGGCTATATATAATCAATTAAGAGTTTGTAAATAATTGTTTTTTGGACAAAGTTTTAAGAATGACATCTGCATATTTATGCGGGATTCCCTCTCGAAATAGCAATGGATGGGTCAAAAATATAGATGATGTCAAAATAGATGTGCATTACGTGAGAGAACCTTCACTCATTTCAGAAGCGGATTTGATTCTGGAAGCACAGAAAAAGAAAGGAAATGGATTTTTGTTCCAGCATCAGCAAGCATGAGCTTTTGATTTATTATACGGTGAAAGGAAAAGAAAAGCCAGCGTTCCCTGTTGTTAAGAAAGCAGAAGAGAGTTCCAGATCGAGGGTAAGTGTGTCAACTTTCTATGCGCCTTGTTAGAAAAAGAAACAAAGTAGTGTGCAGTGTTTAAAGAATATAAGGAATATAGTGTTTCCCGTATAAAAACATTAAGCTCAAATCTAATTGGACGGCTTGTTTCATCGCAGGGCGACGGGAAAACATCAACACAACTGTCTCCTAAAAAAAATAATTGTTTAAAAAATAAACAAACAAAAATAGTAATTTCACTATTTTTTTAATACAGCCACCACTGTAAAAAAAAAAAAGTGTGTGTGCGTGCGTGCGTGCGTGTGTGTGTGTGTGTGTGTGTGTGTGTGTGTGTGTGTGTGTGTGTGTGTGTGTGTGTGTGTGTGTAAAAAAAAAAAAAAAAGTTATGGTTTTAAGTTATGGCAATTTTTTTTTTTTTTTTATTATTACTTTAACTCATTAACTCATATATTTATATTTAATATAATAAATTTTATAAATATGTATTTATTTTAAAAAAAAGCTAAATTAATAATACTTCAATCATAACAAGCGATGTCTGACTCTATATGAAGAGCTCAAACAACAGATTAAGTTACTCCAAATTTCACAAAAAGCTTATGGATGTTATTATAATAAGTCAGAGATTGAAGCGAGTTGCTGTTTTTGGAAGATTCCTTCATTTGTTGGGAACCCACACAGAGACATTTTGGTCAGATTAATTTACATGTTCATCGGATCTCATTTTGTAATGCTTTGCTCGAGGGTCTCGCCTCAGTGATGGTTCACTCCCCCCACGACAATCCCACTCGAACCTTCGGTTATAAATCTGACTCGTTAGGCCACAATCAGTCGACTGCCCCTAATTAAGAAAATATAACTTAATATCATTTTATATATAATATAAAAACTGAAATAAGCAAAAAAAAGTGTGATGTTTACAAAGAAAATATCAGTATTTCCATTCCAAAGATAACATCCAACACAAGGTGATAAACAAAGGTGACTTGACTTTTCTTTTTGACTTTTATTGATGCACTGTAAAAAATGAGCAATAATATTGGAGTACACTTGACTTTCTGCTTCAAAAACTATTTATTTGATATTTACTGGCAATGAAAATTGTTTCAGAATAATTCCTACACTGAGCATATTTCATGTCACGCATATTTATTTAGTGCAAAGTGTTTAAAATCTAAATTTGCAATCTTTATAGCCTACAATATGTCCATTTCAAGGATCCATTTATTTACTGCTTATTCCCATTAGATTCATTAACAGCTGGCAAATTTTCTGTGTCACAGTTTGTAATTAGTGGCTTCAACATACATTAGCTGTTAAACACTCATTAGCGTCGAGGTTATTGATTTACTCGGTGAGAACGCAGGCTTGCTTTTCCCTAGATGTCTGCTTGTGTGTTCGATGCAGAAAGCCAGATCCCATTCATCCCCATTTGAGCGGCTCTCTGCGCACACGATGGCTCATTTGCTCCTTGATAGAGATGAACTGGTCGGCACGGATCCAGCGAGCTGCGAGCGGCGGAGCGCCTGCAAATCCAGTTCGGAGGTGGGCCCTCTGGTCACTCGCAATCTCCTGAGCAATTAATTTCACTCATTGAGCAGAAAAGCCATGCGGCAAGATTGCATTAATACAGCATCTTCTGCCTGCTTTCAAAATGAAGACATATTAGTCTGAGAGAACGGGAAAACAAGAGCACACAAAACACCTTCTCCTTGTCAAGGGGTGTTAAACAACAGATCACCTTCTCCGTGACTTTGAACTCAACTAAGAGAATGAACTCTTAATGATATAAATTTGTAGAAATGTGTCTCTGCATCAGTGTCTCAGCAATAGATGCTCTGCAGTGAATGGGTGCCGTCAGAATGAGAGTCTGATAAAAACATCACAATAATCCACAGCGCTCCAGTCCACCCGTTAACATCTGGAGAAGACAAAAGCTGAAACACATCCAGCATTAAGACGTTTTTAACTCAAATACAGGTCTATAATCCATAATAACTCTGATTCTGACGGCACCCATTCACTGCAGAGCATCCATCGCTGAGACACTGATGCAGAGACACATTTCTACAAACCTGATGAAGAAACTCCTCCGAAACACATCTAAGTGAAAGAACAGAAGTCTAGAAAGTTCTGATGTTTTATGTTCACTGTGTTTTCATATTTTAGATATCACTGGTATTTGACTCATACGACTTCCTGTATTGTGTAGAAGAATATTGTTCTCTTAATCTCTAGATTTTGAATTTAGCAATTACATTGCATCTCATTTCCTACAACAAAGCTCCAGCAAATGAAACTGGCCTCCATTGAAAGATGTTTTCCTGAAGCAGTTTCTGTGTTTTTTTCCCCCAGGGTCTGATACAAAACACCCATAAACAGCAGAGTCTGTTATTTCATGCTTTCATGCTCTTTGTCTGGGAATAAAACAGCTGAAAAATGATTATTTGTTATTTTTGTGAATGTAATGAAGATTACACTAAGATTTGTTTTGGTGAATCTGTAGCGCTACAGAAAACAAAATATGTCTATTTTTTAGCTTGTGTATTGTGTCATTGAAATATCCATAAAAATAATATAATGACAAATTAGTCTGCTAGACAGCTGACTGATTTGATCAAGTAAGCGTCAGAATAACTGCAGTCATATCTCCAGATGAACTCTTACTGGACTGAAGCAGCTCAGCTTTACTTGATTCTCCATCAATCATTTTCTAGAAACATCAGTGCGTCTCTAATCTGATCATCAGGATCTTCTGAGGAGCTTTACTTTCACTGTTCCTCAGCGGAGGAATGATCTTCATCTCACATCTTCTGAGGAGCGTTTATTCTTCATCTCTCCATCAGCATTGCATTATATGTTTGGATCATTTACATCTCATCTTATATTACTGGAGATATAGAGCAACCGCTGATATTTAGATCATTTTATGTCAGTATCTGCTCTACTGTTAGAAACATCTCACTGATTTACATCACAAGCATCAGAATTGCATCATATTAATATCAGCATCTGCAGCAAAATCGTTTTTGCTCAGTTTGAGTCTCTGAATAAAATTGAGCTTTTTCCGCTTCTTATTCTCATTAATATCAGACTTTATGAGCTATAAAAGCCTGATGCAGCAAATGTGATATTCAACAAAACACGTGCAAACTTTT
>JAJUBA010000226.1:415000-422839 GCA_029620275.1 Acrossocheilus wenchowensis
TCTTCAGAAACAGACAAAAGCAACTTCTCGTATCAGATATTAAATCACAGGCTGTTCATTGAGCGCCGAACTTGTTCATACAGACCACAGGCATTACAACAGACCAAAAGAAGCTCTGGAGATCTTCACAACAAAGCCTGAGTTATGAGTCTAAGAGCAGCATCGCATCAAACTCCTCCAGTCTTCATCCTTTGAAATGGAAATGAGCCTTTCCTGTTGTATTGGCTGTCATCTTTTATTTCATCTTCTGTTCAGTTCCAGGCCTTCTACATGTCCGGCATGCATCGCTTTGTCCCATCTTAGCCGTCACTTTCTGAAAGATACTTGTGATTGATGATCTGAACCGTGTGGCCTTTCATTTTCATGACCAGTGTGACCCATATCATGAGCTGATGAGAAATGTGTGTGTGTGTGTGTGTGTGTGAAAAAAAAAAAAAAAAAAAAAAAAAAAAAAATAATATATATATATATATATATATATCCACTGGCTGATCAAATATTCAGCTCAACACAGATTCAGAGCAGAATACAGATTCCAGCTGTGTCTTTCAGCTTGTCGTGTCAAACCCTCAACAGTGAATGATTTATGAGAAGACAAAGGGTGAAGATTTCTATAGAAAGTTCACTTGCTGGAGTATTGTTGCTTCTGAACTTGTATAGTTGCCATATGCAACTGTATCATATCAGCAAAGAGTTTTTGCAACATTTTATATTTGGTTGGGTCTGGTGGCTTTACAGGTGCTGGTCATATAATTAGAATATCATCAAAAAGTTTATTTATTTCACTAATTCCATTCAAAAAGTGAAACTTGTATATTATATTCATTCATTACTCACAAGACTGATATGTTTATTTCTTTTAATTTTGATGATTAGAGCTTACAGCTCATGAAAGTCAAAAATCAGTATCTCAAAATATTAGAATATTTAAATTTGAGTTTGAATAAATGACCATCCCTACAATATAAATTCTGGGTATCTCTTGTTCTTTGAAACCACAATAATGGAGAAGACTGCTGACTTGGCAATGATCCAGAAGACGAACACTGACGCCCTCCACAAAGAGGGTAAGTCACAGAGGGTCATTACTGAAAGGTGTGGCTGTTTACAGAGTGCTGTATCAAAGCATATTAAATGCAAAGTTGACTGGAAGGAAGAATTTGGGTAGGAAAAGGTGCACAAGCAACAGGGATGACAGCAAGCTTGAGAATACAGTCAAGCAAACGTGATTCAGACACTTGTGAGAGCTTCACAAGGACTGGACTGAAGCTGGAGTCAGTGCATCAGGAGTCACCACGCTCAGACGTCTTCAGGAAAAGGGCTACCAAGCCACTTCTGAACCAGAGACAACGTCAGAAGCATCTTACCTGGGCTGTGGAGAAAAAGAACTGGACTGTTGCTCAGTGGTCCAAAGTCCTCTTTTCAGATGAAAGTAAATTTTACATTTAATTTGGAAATCAAGGTCCCAGAGTCTGAAGGAAGAGTGGAGAGGCACCGAATCCATGTTACTTGAAGTCCAGTATGAAGTTTCCACAGTCTGTGATGATTTGGGCTGCCATGTCATCTGCTGGTGTTGGTCCACTGTGCTTTCTGATGTTCACAGTCAACACAGCCATCTACCAGGAGATTTTAGAGCACTTCATGCTTCCTGCTGCTGACAAGCTTTATGGAGATGCTGATTTCATTTTCCAGCAGGACCTGGCACCTGCCACACTGCCAAAGGTACCAAAAGCTGGTTCAATGACCATAGTGTTACTGTGCTTCATTGGCCAGCAAACTCGCCTGACCTGAACCCCAGAGAGAATCTATGGGGTATTGTCAAGAGGAAGATGAGAGACACCAGACCCAACAATGCAGAAGAGCTGAAGGCCACTATCAGAGCAACCTGGGCTCTCATAACACCTGAGCAGCGCCACAGACTGATCGACTCCATGCCACGCCGCATTGCTGCAGTAATTCAGGCAAAAGGAGCCCCAACTAAGTATTGAGTGCTGTACATGCTCATACTTTTCATGTTCATACTTTTCAGTTGGCCAAGATTTCTAAAAATTCTCTTTGTATTGGTCTTAAGTAATATTCTAATATTTTGAGATACTGATTTTTGACTTTCATGAGCTGTAAGCTCTAATCATCAAATTAAAAGAAATAAATATTTGAAATATATCAGTCTGTGTGTAATGAATGAATATAATATACAAGTTTCACTTTTTGAATGGAATTAGTGAAATAAATCAACTTTTTGATGATATTCTAATTATATGACCAGCACCTGTATAGGGATTGGAATAAATTCAGAAAACGTTAAGAATTAAATTATACTTAACCGCAAAAAAAGAGAAAATATTGCATTCACAAAAATACTTAAGAATGTTCTTAAGATTCTTAAGACAAAACTTTACAATTTAATTCTCTTCTTTAAAATATTTGATAATACCTTCTTAAAGTTACCTTCCAGTTTGTTTTAAATCACCAAAGACAAGCCATTTAAGACCAAAAAATAAATAAATAAATAAAAATGATAGAAATTTTGGTTTTTCATGAAATTTCTTACATTATTTTAGTTAGTTAAGAATGTGTATTGCCTTATTTTCTGGACCAATAACTAAATATTCATACATCAAGATGCATTTACTCGAGAAGCAAGATAATAATAAGATATTACTTGAGATATTAATTCATGAATTAATTAATTTATTTATTTATTGAAAAATGCACCAAAAATAAATTTTATTATAATGTATTATTTTTGTGACAACCCAACATAAACCCAAATGCATTTTTAATCAGCAAAATTTTATGATTCTTTGGTGCATTTCAGAGATCAGTAGTGATATTTATATAGTGTGCTTTGGAAAGCTTGTAGAAAACCCATCATAGTTTATAGTATCCTGATCTCATATTTTGCTGTCATGGGTCACTGGCTTTAATAACATCTATTACACGGCTTGAGGAGAGGAAATATGAAACTTGTCTGCAGTCTATTTAATCATTGATTTACTCTTATCGAGTATCGGCACGGAGCCGGGCAGAAGTCAGAAAGTCACTTCTGCTGAAATAAGCTGTTGAGAGAGCATCACTGACACTGAATTTCACATGAAGCTTGAGCTTCTCTCTCTGTTTGACAGCAGGTGTCAGTTATGATATGGATTCATGACTCTCAGCATCATGTGACGTCATGAAAGCAGATCCTCAGATGGACTGGTGAACGGCACACAGGTTTATGCAACATGACTCGAATACTCTCCTCCATAAAAAAACACAAATTTCAGTTTATAAGTTGTTTGAGATTTGCAATCTCTAAGATTTGCTTAACAAAGGTCGCGGTTTAATGCTCTCACAGTATAAAGACAGAGTTTGTATGCATTATTCTCATGGTCCTTCATTCAGTCACAGCCACAATTATTGGCACCCCTAGAAATTCTTATGAGTAAATATCTCTGAAATATATTCCCATTCATATTCACAATTTTGAGCACTCCAGGGTATTTATGGACATGAAATTATCCAGCCATGACTTCCTGTTTCACAGAAATATAAATAGAAGGGAAAACAAAGCCCAAATTCCCTTAATCATGCATCACAATGAGAAAAACCAAAGAATATATTTCTGATGTGCAGCAAAAGATAATTGAGCTTCACAAATAGTGAAGTGGCTTTAAGAAAAGAGCTAGAGCAGTGAAAATTCCCATTTCCACCATCAGGGAAATAATTAAGAATTTCCAATCAACATAAAATGTGTATGAAGCTGCCTGGAAGAGGACGTGTGTCTATATCATCCTAATGCACGGTGAGAGGAGAGTCTGAGCGGCTAAAGACTCTCTGAGGACCACAGCTGGAGAATTACAGAAAATAGTTGAGTCTCAGGGTCAGAAAACCTTAAAAAAAAATTGTCAATCAGCACCTACATCAGCACATGTTGTTTGGGAGGGTTTCAAGGAAAATTCTCGTCGCTCATTCAGAAAAAAACTCCAGCATATTCAGTTATCAGACACGACTGGAACTTCAAATGGGACTGGCTTCTATGCTCAGATGAAACTAAACAATGAGCTTTTTAGCAGCAAACACTCAAGATGGGTTTGGTGAACACAGGGATAAAAAGTACCCCATGTGTACAATGAAATATACTGCTGTATTTCTGATGTTGTGGGCCTATATTTCTGCTGGAGGTCCTGGACATCTTGTTTAGACACATGGTATCATGGATTCAATCAAATACCAACAGATAAAAAATCAATAAGTGACTGACTCTGTTAGAAATCTTATATCGGGCCATGTTTGGATCTTCCAACCGTACAATAATCCAAACACAAACCTCAAAAACAACAAAAACAGGTCACTGAGCACAAAACCAAGCTTCTGCTGGCCATTCCAGTCCTCTGACCTGAACCCTGTAGAAAATGAGTGAACTGAAGAGAAGAAGCTGTGAATCTAAAGTCTGGAGTGATTCTGGATGAAGGAATGGTCTCTGATCTCTTGTCAGTGTTCTCTGACCTCATCAGGCATTATAGGAGAACATTATAGAGCTGTTAAACTGACAAATGGAGGTTTCAAAAAGTATTGAATAAAAGGGTGCCGTTAATTGTGGCCAATGTGTATTAGAGAAAAACATTTATTCCATAATGATATTTCCCCCATTTTAACCTCTTAACTGTCACCGTCCCTTCTGTGGGACGCCTACATTTACGTCACTGTTTTACAGTTAAATCCTAATCTAATCATGACAAACTACTACAGATAACAGAATGTACCAGAATGTTATCTTGTACTGCAGATAACATTCTGGTACAACCGCTACATATCTCGGACCATTTCTTCATTACATTTACACTACATTTTGCTGCCCGTGTGCCAACAAGCCCCCTACCGGTTACTTTTAGACGAAACCTACGCTCCCTTTCTCCTTCCCATCTTTCCTCTGTAGTATGCTCCTCTCTTCCCTCACTAACACATTTCTCATCTCTGGATGTAAACGCAGCTACTGAAACTGAGACATGCGTAATCTCTTCAGAACATTTAATTCTCTCCTCTGTCCCCTCCACCACCTCCCACCACTTCTATTACAGCTGAAGACTTTGCAACTTTTTTTACAGACAAAACTAGATCGATCAGTGATCAGTTCTCACCTCCACGCTCACAGGACCCCTAACCAACCACATCCTCTGCTAAAACTCCCATCTTCTCCTTCTGTCCCCTGACAGAGGCTGAAGTATCCAAACTTCTCCTCTCCAACCATCCTACAACATGTCCTCTTGACCCAATCCCTCGCACCTTCTGCAAGCAATCTCTCCCACGCTCTTACCGGCACTCACACACATCATCAACACATCCCTCCTCACAGGCATCTTCCCCACTGCGTTCAAGCAGGCTCGGGTAACCCCACTGCTCAAAAAACCTACATTAAACACTTCTCTTATAGAAAACTATAGACCTGTCTCTCTCCTTCCATTCATAGCGAAAACACTTGAATGTGTTGTCTTCAACCAGGTCTCATTGTTTCTTTCACAGAACAACAAACTGGACGCTAAACAGTCAGGTTTCAGGAGTGGCCATTCAACTGAGACTGCGCTTCTCTCGGTCACTGAAGCCCTGCGAATTGCAAAAGCTGCAAAAAATCATCAGTCCTCATTCTGCTGGATCTATCTGCCGGGTTTGACACTGTCAATCATCAGATACTCCTCTCCACCCTCTCATCACTGGGTATCGCTGGAATTCCACTTCGCTGGTTTGAATCCTATCTCACTGGTAGGTCTTTCAGGGTGGCCTGGGGAGGGGAGGTATCCAAAGCACATACACTGGTCACTGGGGTTCCTCAGGGAATGGTTCTTGGACCCCTCCTCTTCTCCACATACACTACATCGCTGGGTCCCATCATACAGGCACATGGATTCTCCTCACTGCTATGCTGATGACACACAGCTCTATCTCTCCTTTCAACCAGATGATACAACGGTAGCTGCACGGATCTCAGGTTGCCTGGCGGACATCTCGGCATGGATGAAAGAACATCACCTTCAGCTCAACCTGGCAAAGACTGAGCTTCTTGTCTTTCCCGCCGCTCCAACTCTACAGCATGACATCACGATCCAGTTAGGTTCATCAACAATTACCCCATCAACTTCGGTCAGAAATCTTGGTGTAATCTTTGATGACCAGCTGACCTTCAAAGACCACATTGCAAAGACTGCTCGATCTTGCAGGTTTGCACTACACAACATCAGAAAGATCAGGCCCTTTCTGACGGAGCATGCTGCACAACTTCTTGTCCAGGCCCTTGTCATTTCTAGGCTGGACTACTGCAATGCTCTTCTGGCTGGACTTCCATCAAACACAGTCAAACCTCTACAAATGATTCAGAATGCGGCGGCACGACTGGTCTTCAAGGAACCCAAAAGAGCCCATGTCACACTCTCTTTATCTCATTGCATTGGCTACCAATCGCAGCTCGCATCAAGTTCAAGACACTGATGCTTGCTTATAGAACAACCACAGGCTCAGCACCCGCCTACATGCACTCACTATTACTAATCTACATCTCCTCCAGAAGTCTGAGATCTGCTAGTGAGCGACGCCTCGTGGTACCATCACAAAGAGGCTCAAAATCACTCTCCAGAATATTCTCGTTCACCATTCCTGGCTGCTGGAATGATCTTCCCACCCATATTCGGAGTGCTGGATCCCTGTCAATCTTCAAGCAACAGCTGAAAACTCATCTCTTTCGACACTACTTGACTTCACCCTACATATAAAAAAAATAAAAAAAATCTTTGTAAACAATGCCTGAGACTTGGTGTTACAAGCACTTCGTTTGTCGGATTGCCTCTTCAAGATGAATCGCTGTATGTATTCCCCAATTGTAAGTCGCTTTGGATAAAAGCGTCTGCAAAATGACTAAATGTAAATGTAACTATATATCATTGGAAAGGTCTAAGACTCCTAAATAGGTATTTTAGCACTTTTTTGTTAAAAAAATTATGTAGGAAAAGTAATAGATTAATTTATGACAAGAGTGGACCTGAAAAATCTACATCGTAACATTAGTTCTGACCTTTGTCAAAGAAAGTCTTCTTAGTTGCCTTTTTCTCTTTCACGTATTAGAAATCATAAGAAATTTTATATCAGTTGAAAACTTAAAATCTCAAAATTCATCCTTTGAAACCCACTTTAAAAACAGACATTGCATTACCATGGAAATTGTAGATCAAAATCATCAAATCAAAGATAATGTCTCTTTGAAAATTTGCTTTGATGTTTTTGGAGAAGTGAGCTCCAGTGTGCCAGCAGCATCGCTCATAAACCCACAGAGAGAGCGCCTCACCTCAGCCAGATCTTCTGGAATTTACTGCTGGCTCTGATGTCTCTATAGTGATTAAACATGAGATATAATTAATTTTGGGTAAATCCAACGGGAATAGTCAGTCTCATTAATCTATTGTTTTGTTCAAGAGCAAATAGTTTTGGATGGGGGCAAAGTTTCATAACTTTTAATAAGCTTTACCTTTGACTAAATTTCTTAGCAACTTTTATAATGGCTGTTATTGTTGATTATTGAATGTTACTATTCAATATATATTCTTTAATATAAATAATAGTAGTATTTAGTATTGGGAAACAGTGTGTGTGTTCATGATGGTGATTTTAGTTACATTGTTCCGACTATTGCTGACTCACTCAGAAAAACAAAGATTTTATTTTGAAAGGGACTGAAAAATTTTATTTATTATTTTTTTACTTTCAGCAGCCAACAAATGCACTGAGCAGTGCTGTCATCGGAAATTACCCTTAACAGATGAAAGGATAGTACAACAAAGATATCGCTTTCCTCAGCGGACATTCAATTTA